>CATIWQ010508584.1:0-24944 GCA_949673415.1 Euphorbia schlechtendalii
AAAATTAGAGAGAGATGCGTATATGTTATGTAGAAAACTATGAACCATGCAAGAAAGACTGTTTAAGGATTTGGAAAAGAAAAGGAAAACATAAATTTAATACCTTATTCTTAAAGAGTACATTTTGGTACATTTTCAAGAAAATTTTCTTTAATTGATTTTACCTTTGTATGAAATATTATTGATTTGCATATCTCTAATTTTTTTAATGGCAAGATGCGGCGTAGAAGAATTACTGAAAAATATTTTTTTGTCTTATTTTCCGTTCAGCTGAATCTATCGATTGACAATTACATGATCAAATTAGTAATATACAAGCGTGACGAATACTATGTTTTTAGTGTTTTTTTAAAAAAATCAAATACAAAATTCCTATACCTCTATATTTTCTGCTAAACTACTAACATATAATTAACACATATATTATACATATAGCAGTAAAAGTAATGAAAAAAAATCCATTAAATATAAAGGTGTTAATCATAATCTAAATGAACACAAATGCTCATTATTCAGGAGCTACATCACCTTCAGCAGTAGTTACAGCTGAGATTGCAATTGTAAAAGTATTCTTCCATCTTTGAATTGCTGGAGGAATAGCTAAAATTTTTGCCCCGGCTTTCTCCAATGCATTTTCGCAAGATTGACAATTATCTAATGCATAATGAACATCCAACGATGCAGTTCCCCCTTCCAATCCCCCGAGATTTAGCATTCCAACCGCTTCTTCGAAATACTTGGCGCATTGTTCTGTGGCATTCCTCGACCTTGCGTGTTTTGCCGAGAGTCTTTTGAATTGGAGGCTTGTTTTTGTTGTTAACTCTCTTGCCATTTCCAAGGCGATCTCTGCTAGACCTTTATGATCTTTCGCGGTTGCTGTTTTAGGGTTCGATTTTAGTGTCTCGAGGCAGAACTTCTGATTGTTCTTTGACAGTTCACATACGTCATTTATTAGTTCGGTCGGAGTCTTGGCATCTGTTGGGGAAGCAGGATGAAACAATAGACATAGAAATAGAATTGTAGAAATCCTAATGTAATTGCGAGGATTCATTTGTTTCCTTTTTAAAAAAGATAGGCTGATAAACGAAGATTAAATGTAGGATTTATGGATGGATTCTAGTTTTTCGGGCAGTTGCAAAA
This sequence comes from Euphorbia schlechtendalii, assembly GCA_949673415.1. Classification (NCBI taxonomy): domain Eukaryota; kingdom Viridiplantae; phylum Streptophyta; class Magnoliopsida; order Malpighiales; family Euphorbiaceae; genus Euphorbia; species Euphorbia schlechtendalii. The sequence goes on from CATIWQ010508584.1 coordinate 1,141, forward strand.
TTTATAGAATGGTTCAAACCTAATTTTGGTAACAAAATTTTATTGTTACAATGTAATAATTTTTAGATTTTTAGTTACTCTAATTAAGCTTTAAACCTTACATTAAGTAAATCCAAAAAAATAGAGTAAGTACAGAAGGATAAGTAACTTTCGTTTTCTTTTGGGGTATCAGGAGAATGGGAAAGAGTTTTTATAGATTTGGGTTCAATTTCATTGGATTATAAATCAATGGACTATAAATTATTAATCCGACCCATTTATTTTCAATCTATTATCCCGGATTAATAGAATATTCCTTAAATTTAGGTTCCAAATTCAGAGAATCCTTTACCGAATGAGATTGAGTCAACTTCAGTCTGTGGCGAGGCCACTATATATATCTTCTTGACTTGATAGATTTTTGTAACTACGATGAATGTGATGAGGTACCTCTGCTATACGATACTTTATATAACTAAAATAAAATAAAAAAAGCCAACAAACTATTCCAATCGTTTAAATTATTATAAATCAAGCTAATATTGATATGTATGAAGAATCTCGTATTGGAAATGAAAAAATTGATGAGTAGTATCTAATTAGTTTAGATTGGTTCTTAATACAATCTAATTAATTTTGTGTTATATGTGCTTAACTTCATTTATATGCTCATTTATTTTATCAAATCTAACATTTTCTAGACCAACGAATGATTTACACCAAAGAGGTCACAGTTTCAAACATTTGCAAAGAATATTTGGAAACTGTGCAAAGAAATTAGTCTGAGATATAAAAAAAAAGTTAAAATACTTTTAAAAAAATATTAAAATAAAATCGAATTGGTTAGTGTTAGTAAATAGTTCACTAATTGGAAAGTGTCAAGTTAAAGATCATGAATTGAAATTTTTGTGAAATGATTTCATATATTATAATGATACGTAGGAGTGAGTACATACTTTGAAACATCAATTGTCAAATAACATACTTCAATTGGTCTATATCTTTAGAGAGCAAAGTTGAATCCACTAGGTCCTAAAACACAGATTTTATCTGCTACCATGAAAAAAGCATTGTCGTTCTTGAGAATATCAATTGAATGTGTGAGTAAGTACATAACATATGCCATATTACATATTGTATATTCACCAATTACTATTTATCACATATGGAATGTAATCTTTATTACTTATTAGTAATAAAGTTTCAAAACAATACCAGAAATCAATCCGAAACAATTATTGGTACATAATATTACCTAAACATGAACATCATAATGAAATTAGCACCGACACTAATAAAATTAAGACTAACATTAAGCCTATTGGAAATTTCTGGGATACGAAGCTTAGCATCGGACATTGAAATTTCACATAATACAACTTGATCATTACAAATTAAATTATCATGATTGGCAATTTCATATTCGCCTCTTTAAACTTATTAATTGCCCTTTCAACCTATCGATGTAGTCTCGACTATCGTTGTCATTCTTTGTACCTTTTGATTGGAAGATTTTGGTGATGTCATCAGTGATGTTTTTTGCTTTTGATGTTCGGATATCATCGGGAGATGCTTCAAGTTGTCAAAAAAACCCCATTGTATCCTTGAATTTTCAATCCGAAAACTACATCAACTTTCAAAAAGTGCACCACTTTACTTCCTCTAAACGCCATGTGTCAACTTATGGTTTGTTGACTATTCAACGATGTCATTTTCCTGAATTTCTCTCTCCAAACAAAAACTGACACATGACGCTTAAGGAATAAAGTGACATTTTTTTAATGTTGAGATAGTTACCTGATCACTTTAAAAGATCAAATGGCCAACGAATTTTTTGGATAAGTTGAGGCATCTTCTAATGCATTAAACCTAAAACTACCCGTGACAAAATTTCATATCTCTAATTCATTAATGGTAATGAATAGAAAAATAACTATTGCTTTTTAAAATATATAGCAATTATAAAATAATACATAATACAACAATAATAACATATAAATAAATAAATAAAATAACAAACAGTAGTATCTGATTAAGTTAGTAAATAGTTTTGTTTTGGATACCGTCGATTTAGGTTTTCCCAATAAAAAGTAATATGTTTTTTGTTTTTTTAATGCTCATTACTTTCTAAAGACTCATGTTTATGGCATTAAGGCTCTGTTATCTTCGACTTCTGAAACCTGAACTGAACTTAATTTAACTAAATGGACCTGAATTGAACTTAATGAACCTGAACTTAATAATAAATATATTAATTATTAAAATAATAGTAAAACCAAGTAAATATAAAAATAAATAAATTATTAATAATCATTACAAATAGTATTATTAATAACTACCAATATAAAATAATTAATAAAACAATTTTAATACCATTAATAATAAAAATTGTTATAATACGTAAATTCATTTAATTAAAATTTTGTTATTCAAATAATAATTATTATTACAATTACACGTGAACTAATTTTAATTATTATAATATATTATAGTTTGGATTCAAATTATCACTTATTATTGGATTACAAAAAAGTAATAATTTTTTTAATTAATAAGTATTTTTATTTTATTATCCCATATCACATTTTCTAATTGATTAACAATATGATTATAAATAAAAATATTATTATATTATAATTACATTGATGCTATTATTATATCAATAACACTAATAAGTATCATTATTTAAAAATTATTTTTACTATATTTATAATCAATATTAACTACATTAAATAATAATTATTTTTCTATATTAATATTTTTATCATTGTTCTTCTTTTGTTATTACTATTAATTTTTATTAAAGATTAATTAGAATAATCATTATTAAAATTAAAATTTATGGACCTGAACTGAACTTAATAGACCGTAATTTAACGGAACTTAACTGAACTATATTGAACTTAACTCAACTTAATGGACCTGAACTGAACTAAACTGAACCAAATTGAAGGTGAAGAGAACAAGGCCTAATTTTAGTTGAAAATGTTTACACTGTTCACCATGGAAGTAGTTAAGTGAGCTTATGCCTGGGCTTGTTCATTCACCAATTCGGGCTGGGTCAATTGAGTTTAGGGAAGTTACATAAATGTTTATGTTACAATATATAAATTTCACCCAAATTTTTATCGAATTACAAAAAAAAATTCTCAAGTTGCAATTTACATTATTATGTAAAAACTGTTTCAAATTTTCTTTTTTATGCTCCACCTATTTAATAGATATATACATTACAAAAAATTAAGTTATTTGTGACAATAAAATTTGTCCCAAAACATCAAAAGGTTATAAGTAAAACAATTTGTGACAATAAAAAGTTGTCATGGAGTCGAAGGTAGTAACCCAGTTACAAAAATTTTCTACAGTAAATATTGTCACAAATATTACAATCATTTGTGATAACAATTTATTGTCACATGTTTTTTTATCAGTCTCAACCTTCATTGTAATGGAAAAAAAATACTCGTCACAACTAAATTTTATTGTCACAAATATTTTTTTCTTGCGACGCTTTTTCAAAGTTTTCATGGGTTTTAGTTCATTTTGCTATATTATAAGTGACAAATTGCTTTATTTGCGACGAGCATTTTTCTTTTCTTCTTCAACAAAAGTTGTCATGAATAAAATAATGTGAAAAGAAATTGTTGTCACAAATAATTGTAATATTTGGGACAATATTTATTGTAGAAACATCATGTGCCAAGGTTACCACCTGTGATCCTGTGACAACTCTTTCTTGTCACAAATTGTTATATATGACAACTTTTTATGTTTTGTGATAACAAAAGTTGTCACAAATTGCAATTTCGTGACAATAAGTTTTTATCACAATAAATCTACTTGTTCAATTAAATATTTGTGACAATTTTGGAAGGAAACTCAAATTTACATCTTTAATTTTGAAAATAGTAAAAAACAACAATCAAAAGATAAATTTATCAAAAGAGAAAATTAACAATTAAAGAAAATAGACTAAAAGTAAATGCGTATAAATGTTTTGCGTAATCATTCTTGATACATCAAGGAAAAGAAAAAAGAAAATGGCATAATATGCATGTGTAGTTGATAAAATGAACCTAATGCAATAAGAAACGACATAGCATTAAAGAAAAAAAAATAGCATAATTAAAGTTGTACAATGAAAGATATACACCATCTAATGCATCATATCAGATTAGCCATTCAAAATATATTAACAAAAACATAATATAGTTTGGTTTTCAAAAAAAAACATAATATAGTTTAAAAGTTGAGTTGGTATAAGAAACTTGGGAAACAAAGCTAAATTATGTACCAACTCACACGTAGAGAAAGCTCTAATACAAAAAAAGAAAGAGGGCAATCGGCAGTTGGAAAAATTAGAACGTCGAGGCAAAGAAAAGAGGCCAGAGAACACGATATTATGGTAAGACACATAGACTTGAACCCTAATTACAGGCAGAGAGTTCTAGTGGTGACCAAATTCAAAAAATATGAAGTGGAGGGAATTGTTCCCACTCCCTGTTTTAATTTTTTAAAATTTTTCTTATTTTTTAATTTTCAGTTTCAAAATAATCACATCATGTTTTCCAACTTAAAGTTTTAATATTTATTAATAAATTAAAATAATTAATTACTTGTTTGTAATAATCTGTTTATGTTGTCACGCATAGTTTTAACAACCATAAAAAATTATAGTCATATCAAATACTTTTAGTTACAACCAAGACTTATAACTATAATATTTTTTTGTTTCAATTTTTGTCACAAAACTAATAAAAAAATTTTGTTACAAAGTTTTTATATTGTCACACTCATTGTATTTGTGACATTAAAAACTTTATCGTAAAATATTGACTATTTTTAGTTACAACAGTAACTTGTCATTGGAGTATTTTTTGTTTCAAGTTAAAAATATTGTCACAAAACTAATAAAATATTTGTAACAAATTTTTTATGTTGTCACACATAAAGTTCTTTTAAATAATTTATTGTCACATACTGAACCACGTGGTAGTTAAATTTATTATTGTAATTCGTTAATAAATATTAAAATTTTAAAAATACCAGTCCGCCTAGGTCTTAAAAGCTCTAACCGTCCAACTAGCACATAGCGCTTTTTAAAACACTGTTTTCAATACACGCAAATACATTTTCTATAACAGTTTATCTCATTTATTTCATGATGTTCCTATACATTTGATATAACTTATAATATGATACATGTATACCTAATATCTAGGTATTTAATAACAGACTTTTTTTTATAATGCATACAATTTATGTGACCATTAAAAATTATTGTAAAATATGGAAAATTTTTAATTAAAACAATTATTTGTAACTAAAATATTTTTTGTTTCGAGTTAAAGTTATTGTCAAAAAATTAATTACTTGTTTGCAATAATTTATTTATGTTGTCACGCATAATTTTAACAACCATAAAAAAATTATAGCCATATTAAATACTTCTAATTACAACCAAGACTTATAACCATAATACTTTTTGTTTCAATTTTTGTCACAGAACTAATAAAAAAGTTTCGTTACAAAGTTTTTATATTGTCACGCTCATTGTATTTGTGACATTAAAAACTTTATTATAAAATATTGAATAATTTTAGTTACAACAATAACTTATCACTGAAGTATTTTTTGTTTTAAGTTATATAGTCATAAAACTAATATTCGATATGTGACGATAAATTATATATCGATAGAAAAACTTTATATGTGATGACATAAAAATTTTGGTACAAATATTTTATTTTTAGTGAAAACCATTAGTTGTAGCTGACACATTTTTTGTTTCAAATTAATATTATTGTCAAAAAAGTAATAAATTTTTTGTAATAAGATTTTGGGTTGTCACTAAAATGGATTTTGTAACTAACATATTTTTTAAACAAGTCTTTTATGTTGTCACCAAAATAGTTTGTGACAGTTGATTTGTATTGTCACATTTTCTAAACCATCAGTTATAACTTACATTGTCAGAGAAAATTATCAATTATGATTATAAAATATTGTCACAAAATATATAATATATGTGACAATTTTACAAAAGAACTTTCGCAAAACAAATTTTTTTGACACCAAAATTTTTATTGTAAAAAACAACAACTTTTTGTGACAATAAATTTAGTGACATTTAATTGTTGTCACAAATAACTTAATTTCTTGTAGTGATATTAGGTATATAACAAATGCGTTATAAAATTAAAATATAAAGACGTAAAAATGTAAAATCATATTATAAAAAATTCAAAAAAAATTAAATGAATTGTTGATATATTTTAAATAGAAAATACAAACGTGAATAAAATCAACAATTTTCCATTGAGTTTAAGTTATCTTAAAGTATCTTTAGTAAACAATCCATTTTGTTAATTGTCTTGACACACAGGTAAGAATTGATAATCATCTAAAATTTACTCTATATTAAGTCTTCTATTTTCTATTTCCATGTGACATGACACAAGACAATATGTATTTGATCTTCAACATGTCGAAAATCAAATAAAAGCTTGAATAATTAATAATATTATTTTGTTTATGAGAGAGACTATTTAGCAAGGCAAAATCTATTATGACTTTGTTAAAAACAAAGTTTCCATTACTTTGCTTCTTACCATCATTGAATCAATTATGCGATGATTGACCCAATGTTGATAAAAGGTAAAATAATATTTACTTTGTTACAAACAAAGTCACCATAAAGTTTATTTAGTAAATAATTAAATTTTTTTGTTATTATTTTATTTTGAAAAAATACAATAAAAGATCAAATAGACAATCTATTATGATTACTTTGTAAAATGTCTTATCTATTTTATCACCCCATCAATATGATTTTTTTATTGAACATACCACATAATCCCACGTACTCTTAAATTTGATCTGACCTGCCTAGAATTTTTCACTGACTTGTTTCGAGTTTATACAATAACATTAAAAAAATTAACTATAGTTTTGTTACAAATTTTACTATTTATATATTATATAGATAAATTCAAGGTAAAGCATACCAGAAATCAAACATCAAGATGCAATTATTCATTGCTCCAATTAACAAATACCAGTAAAAGTATCACCAACACTAATAAATGTAAGAGTGGCATTGAGCCTTTTTGAAACTTCTGGGATATGAACCTTGGCATCAGCCATTGAAGTTTGGCAGTATAAAACATGATCATTACAAATCATAATATCATAATTGGCAAATTGACATTCTCCTAGTTCAACCTCATGAATTGCATTGTAACTTTTCGGGATAGCCTCTAGTGCCGCCTTGACTTCCTGTTTTAGGCCGCCCTTTTTTGACAACCCGTCAATGTAGTCTCCACTATCGTTGGCATTCTTTACACCTACTGATAGGAAGATTTTTGTGATGTCAGTAACATTTTTTGCTTTCGATGTTCGGCTGTCGGATTGAAGGGTTTCATTGCAGAATGTAGAGTGTTTGGTCTTGTCACATAATTCTTTTACTAATGGAGGAGTTGAGGAAATTAATTTTGATTTTATTTGATATAGGGATTGGAGGAACGTGATATTGGTATGAATAATTATTCATAGCTTTTCTTTGAGAAACCATTGATGGAGAGTATTAAAGTTTAAATTCTTGGTTTTTTTTGTTTGAGCGGGGAAATTAGAGAGAGATTGTATATAGAAAACTATAATGCAAGAATTATAGCCACTTTAAGGATTTAGAAAATACATTGAAAAAGTAATTTTAAGTAACTTATTCTTATAAAGTATGTTTTCGTAGATTTTCAAGAAAATGTTCTTTAATTGGTTACCTTTATATGGAATATTATTGATTTGCATATCAAAAATACTCTTTTCCATGGAAAAGTGATGCCATCATCAAAGAATGAAAAATGTGTTAGTTCAATTCAATCTATGTATAGTTATCAATTCATACTGAAATAAGTTTGTTCAATTCAGTATTTTACATACTAATTGAAAAATATAGCTCAAAAATTAATATCTTTCATATTTTGTGTCGTTCATTTCAAAATTTTATGTATGAAGGTATCTCCCGATCAATCTCTCCTATATTTTCGATTTCTATCAATTGAAAATTATTTTGCGTTATATTTTAAATTTGAAATATATAAAGAGCATTAAAATGGTAATTGCTAACATTTTTTTATCGTAAAAATACACAGTTAATATATTATCTCAATTGATACATCTTTCAAAGTGAAGGTGGAGGAGGTTCCGGGTTTACCTAATCTCCACATAAATCATAGTAATATATTATATTTTTGTGTTTAGCATATTAAGTACAAGATATATGGTGTTTTTACCACTCATTAATAGTTATTTTGTTTTCTAAGAAGTAACCATTCCTTTTTCTACTATCAATATTTGACTGAATTTTATATATTTTTGAATGATAATGGCGGTAAAATAACTATTACTTTTTAAAAAATGTAACCATCTCAAATTCGCCTACCCAAAATTTTTGCGGATCCGAACTTGAGTTGAGTTTGGATCTGTTTCGAGTTTAAGCAATAACATTAAAATATTAATTTATAGATTTTATTACAAAGTCTCCTTTAGTGAAATATTATTTGTTATTTGTTGTCTCCTTTTTACACTTCAAGCCCATAAAACTATGCATCTTGATATTTATTTTTTAAAAAATTATATTTTAAATAAGTGGTTTGGGAAATTTTGATTTTTACAAATCAATTTACTTTATATCATTATATTTCACTCATGTCTATTATAAAATAAAAATTTATCATACAAAAATTTTAAAAAGACTAAAATAATTATTATCATACTTCGATTATGATTAATGAAAGTATAATTCTTGAACATTTATTATATCGAATTTAATAAATTTCACACATCATTAAATACTTTGTAGTCCTTTCTTAAACTGTAATTAATTACTCTTTTAGAATTCTTATTTTTGTAATTATATAAAATTGATTATTTATATATTTGTTTTATTTTAAAAATAAATATGTTATTTTTTTAATTCAAAATGAAATATATTTTTCGTCAGGTTGTAAGTGTAACAGTGGTTGTGTATACTTTAGAATTTTATTCGTAAGCCATTTTGGGTCGGTAAGTGCATAAAAGAAATGGTGGATAGCGCTAGGGTTGGAAATGAACCAAGCCGTTCATGAACAGCTCGGTATTCGGTTCGGTAACAGCTCAACTCGAATCGACTCGATTAATAAATGAACAGTTCGTGAACATGATATTGGGCTCGGATATTAAACGAGCCGAACATAAACAAATCACAACTCGGCTCGTTAACTAGCGAACAAACTCGATTAGAGGCTTGATAAATGTCCGTGAACTAGCTCGGTTAATTTTCTATATGACATAAAATAAAATTTTTATAAACTGATTAATTACTAACTGCTAAGTTAACTTTGTTGGTCATTGAATGACATTTTGAGGCTATATTATACCTTCTGTTATAATACTTCGTCATTCATAATCATACATGCTTAAAATGCTGCGTTTTTAATTTATTTTCAGTCTTTCAATGACATCTAATGTTATTTAATTTGTTGGTGAACAAAAATAAACGAGCTCGTTCATGAATAAATTAACAAACATTTTACGAACAAAATAAATGAGTTGTTCGTGAACAGCTCGTGAACAAATGAATACTTAAACGAGTCGAACACAAACAGAATTTTGAACTCGTGTTCGTTTAAAAATTAAATAAACGAACACAAACACGCCAGAACTCGGTTCGGCTCTGCTCGTTATAGCGCACACATTCTTTTCCCCTGTTTTTTAATTTCCCCTTTCTTAATTACATGTTTTATTCCCTTCATAACATATATAGTTTCTTCTCAATTGCTTTCGGAGATTGTGGTTTCTTCCCGTTCATCTTCTTTGCCTATATTTTTCTTATATAATTCCATATTAGATCTAACTTTCAAAAAAAAGATTTCAGTTTCATCATAGAATATAAAATTGAACGAAGTTAAAGAAAGCTTGATGATTCGGTTTGAGGTTTCGTCTACACACAGTCCAATGAAATTTTGTACTATTATATTTCTTTGATCTTTTTTATTTGAGGAGTGGAAGTAACAAGCTTAAGGACTATCATCTTTTGTGTCACATGTCAAATATTCTTGAATGTATTGGATAGTAAAGAAGGTGGTGAAAACAAATTTTACTATATGCTTCAAGCTCAGACGAACATTCGCATGTTATATTGAATGCAATACAAAACCAATTTTTTGAGGTATGATTTACACGAGTTATTTATTACTCTTTTATGAAATTACATTTGAAAAAATTAAAACCCTTCTTATTGGATGATCATGATACTTCCCAAAAATTGAAAATTTTAATTAATGGAGGAACAATATCACCATTTTTTAAACCCATTAATTTGTTCCGATCTATCTAATCCTATAATATCAGTGCAATTTGGCTCAGAATTAATGTCACTTGTCAAAATGCAAGGTTCTATCTCATTCAATGCACAAGACAATGTCCAATAGATCAACTAAGGCCAAACTAACTGTGCTTTCACAAGTTTCTTTTCTTAAAAATTCTATTTTCAAACTTTTCCTATATGCAGCAGAGTTGATTTTAGAAAAACAAATCAAATAATTCCTAAAGTTAAATAGTATGAAGGATCAAAATGTGTTGTTCAAAGTCAAATTATGTAATTATATAAAAAGTTGATGAAAGCAACTTATCAGGACAACCACTTAAAAAGTAATACAAAGAGGCTACATACATTTAACATCTTTCAGCTGACTTGAGTTTCTCCTCTTTATTACCATTAAAATACTTTTGGATTTGTAAGTGTTGAATATGATTACAAATTAAGTGAGAACATACGTGAGTTTGAGTCCATATATGTTATTCAAATCATAATCTTTAGATATCGTGTAAATTTACGAGAAATAACATATAAGAAAGGCAAATTGTAAAATTGGAATAAATTGATACTCGAATCCCCTTAATTAATTGGTATCTCCATGTATTACATATTCCACATATATACTAATCCAACAATTAGTATATGTATGGAATATAATCTTCAACGGATTTTTTTGTAATAAATTCTTACAATGACAGTACAGACCAACAAGTTAACACAACCGCGCCATAAATCAAACATATAGAATGACCCAAACTTTAACATCATAATGAAATTATTTATTGATCCATTTAATGTTTACTAGTAAAAGTAGCACCAATACTAATAAAACTAAGAGTATCATCGAGCCTTTTAGAAATTTCTGGGATATGAAGCTCCTCATTAGTCATTGAAGTTTCACATAATACAACTTGATCATCACAAATCATAATATCATAATTGGCCATTTGATATTCACCAATTTCAACCTCAGCAAGTGCACTTTTAAAATTGAATGATGTCGCTTTGTAACTGTTCGTGCAAGCATCTAGTGCCTCCTTGACTTTCGGTTTTAGGTCACCCTTTTTGGACAACCCGTCGATGTGGTCTCGACTATCGTTGGCATTCTTTATACCTATTGATAAGAAGATTTTCGTGATGTCGGTGGCGTTTTTTGCTTTCGACATTCCGGTATCAGATTCGAGGGTTTCGATGCAGAAAGTCGAGTGTTTGGTCTTGTCACATAATTCTTTTACTAATGGAGGAACTGAGGAAGGTGGATTTGATTTTATTTGATATAGGGATTGGAGGAACATAATTGTGATGAAAAATATCAAACCTTTTCTTAGAGAACCCATTGATAGAGACTAAAATTAAAATGAAATTTCTAGGTTTTTTTTGTTTGTATGGGAAATAATAGAGAGATTGGATTTCTTATATAGAAAACTAGCACATTGCAAGAATTAAAGCCTGTTTAAGGATTTTAAAATAAAATGGAAAAAGAGTAACTTTCATTACCTCATTCTTATGGAGTGCATTTTGATAGATTTGAAGCAAATGTTTGTTTTATTGGTTTTACCCTTATATGGGATATATTTGATTGGCATATCTCTAATTCTTTTCAATCGGAAAGAGGCCGTCAGCCCCTCATACATATCTAGGGCTTATGGAGACAGATTCTTTACTGAGGTTTCATAAAAATATTAGCATCCCATTAAAAAATTACGAAAATCGTTTTCATACATTCAGGAAGTAAATTAGTGCATGTATTCAAAGTTTAAGGGGTTATGTGTAAACTGTATGAGGATCCTGATGCATTTAGCCCTTTTTATAATTTAATTTCTTTTAACAAATACTTCTCAAATTTGTTAGTCAACAACAAAACATTTATTAGTCTATAGCATTTATATACTCTCTATATTTATCCTACCAGATATTTATGAAATTTTTTGTAATACAATCTTACCATGACAATACATACCAACGTGAATATCTTACGGTTATTTTTTTTTTTTGCTTTTGTGAATGGTAGTCCGACCCATTTGATTACTAATCTTGTTTTGGGGAATGCAGATGCTCAGCTAGGAAGGCGACCCCTCCAACTCAATTTTCTTTACATTTGTGATTACTACCACGTATAGGGAATTAAAGCACTTAAATAACTGAATTACAAACTAACATAAAAAAAAAAATAGAATTCTGAATAAACCCAAAAACAAGAACATCATAAAGAAATTAATCTTAATTAAAAACCATTAGTAAAAGTAGCACCAATATTAATAAAATTAAGAGTAACACTGAGCCTATTAGAAATTTGTGGGATATGAAGCTTGGCATTGGACATTGAAGTTTCACAGAACGCAACTTGATCATCACAAATCATAATATCATAGTTGGCACGTTGATATTCTCCTTCTTCAACCTCACCAACCGCGCTTCTAAAATTGAACGCGGTCGCATTATAACTGTTCATGCAAGCCACTAGTGCCGCCTTGACTTGCGGTTTTAGGCCTCTCTTTTTTGACAACTCGTCGATGTAGTCCCGACTATTGTCGGCATCCTTTATACCTGTCGATAGGAAGATTTTGGTGATGTCAGTGGCGTTTTTGGCTTTCAATGTTCGGTTATCGGATTCAAGGGTTTCGATGCAGAAAGTAGAGTTTTGGGTCTTGTCACATAATTCTTTTACTAATGGAGAAGGTGAAAGTGATTTTATAAGAAACGGGGATTGGAGGAACAAAATTGTGATGAATAATATCAAAGCTTTTGTTTAAGAACCCATTATGAAGAGAATAAAATTAAATTGTTAGGCTTTTTTTTTTTGTTTTTGTTTGTGTGGGAGATTGAATTTCTTATATAGAAAACTATAATACAAGAATTGAAGTCTCTTTAATGATTCAGAACGGAAACGGAAAAAATAAATTTAATTTACCTTAATAGTTCAAACAGAATGTAGAATATATTTTGGTAGATTTTTAAGTAAATATTTCTTTAATGGGTTTTAACGTTATATAGGATATTGATGATATGCATATACTCTAATTCAGTAATTCTTTTTGAATGCCAAAGAGTCAAGAGTCAAGAGTCATAGGTTAAGTAAATTTCATGTTCATCTATTTGACTACAAACAATTTAATTTAATTTAGTTCAGCTTAAAAGAATTATCTCATTTTTGTTCGGTCTACTTTAGCTGAATTGGATTTTCCAAAATCCAAAAAGAATCGGGCCTTATTTGTAAGATTTGAGACTGTTTATGCTATTTTTTGTTTATTGAACACACTGTTAAATCCTATTCCCATGGATCACTCAATAAATTTGCAATTTAGTATTCCTGTAACTTACCCGCATTATCATGGAATTTCTATAAATATTTGAATTCCACTCAATTTTCTATTTGAGTGAATTTCTTTTTATATTTTAATGAACACATGAAGAGTGGAATCCAATATCAATGGTACAAGTTTGAACGATTTTAAACATGTGAAAGTTTGTAGATACTTAAAACCTCCTAGACAAGATATACAATAGCATCCAAATTGAAAACAATGTATTGATTAATTAGCACACATACGAGGGAACTAAAGTGAGCCTACAATAGAAGGAAGTCAATATATACAAAAAGAATGCACATTCCCAGAATCCAAAGCTGAAGAATTTAGAGGAACTATCCCAAAACAAAGCTCCCTCTTTTCTTCCCCCATTACAACCCCACCTAAAATATTTGAACACAACCAATCAATCAATCAATTTTGGCCCCCCCCTTCTAAATTAACCCAAACTATTAATGTTCCGTCAAATTCGAATTTGCAAGGACCTCCGGCGCTATTTCCCAGCTCCCACTTCTTCTTCTTCCCCAACTCGAGTGTCTCGTTTCCGACCTTATTGTGGGCCCTCGATGATCGGCGCTCAAAACCGATTCCACCTCCGAGGTGTTATGTGGATGCCCGTTACTCCCTCTACTCCGTATGTCCTCTTCGATTTCTTCGATATTTCGACGTTGCGAGATTTTCAGAAGGTCCTCGCCGATCTCGAGATCATCCTCAACCTTTGGGCGTCGATCGTCGTTTACATCTTCGTTTTCGACTTCCCGGGTGGTAGCGGGCAGAGTGGGCCTCGGCCCCTCCTCCTCAACGAAAGCCCTGAAGTTGTTCTTCGACGGCTTCACCGCTGTGAAAAATACTTCATGGAAATTCCGAACACAGCCCAAGTTGTACACGTTGATCCTGTTGTCAGCTCGATACCGAAAATTTTCGTAGGTGGTCTGGATTAGAAAAAGTAACGTTACTTTAACTTGTTGACTAAGATTAAATCATTAAAATCATGATAATAACTGATTCGAACAAGAATTTTCTGACCTGGTTTGTGGCTATTAGGTATAAATGGAAACCGGTTAGGCCACCAACAAACCAGAGAGAAATGAAACAATAGGCCATTAGAACAACGGATGCGGGCGATTCTTTCATTGCTTTCCATACTGTGCTCTCGTAATCATCCATCAACACTTTGATGTAAACGGCTGACATGGCAAAGATATAAATGCAGAGAATAGTTGATGAGGAGACGAACATGAAGAAGAACCGATAATTGCGCTGCACATTTAGCAAAATCAGGATTAGAAGATCATATATTGCACGGGAAATGTGAAAAGGCTCTGATATGTGCAAACAAGCATACCAATCCAATACATTGGCCGACCCAAGGGCAGTGGTGATCGAATTTCTCGACACAATTGTTGCAGATGGAGCAGTGGGAGCAACGGGGAGGTCTATAGAGCATGCAAGTGTCACAATATTTAACTCGGACAGGAATGCCGTTGACCATGACTTCCTTAGTCCTGGGAAACTGGAGGCTTGGAGTTTGTCTTCCCCCGACATCAACTGAAGTATCGTAACGCAAATCCTCCTCTGGTGGATGTGAATTGCGTGGTATGATACCTGGGTCCCGAGCTGATGTCAGACAAAGAAGACCCAAAACCTGTCGAAACAAAATCTTGTTAATAAAACAATGATTGGAACCAAAAACTGACATGTGGCGTTGAGGGGGGCAAACTGGTGCACTTTTTTGCAAGTCAGGGGTTATTTTGATCTTTTGAAAGTTCAGGGGGCAAATGGGCTATAGGGACAAGTTCGGGGGGGGGCTTGATGTATAAGGCATATTAGAAATTTAAACCATTTACAAAAGCATTAAAAGCAGGGATGCACTGTCAGAAAATCGGTGTGGTAGATTAGCTTAAACAATCAAGTTATGAAATTAGCTTAAACATTTGTCTTTATTTGTTGAGATGTAAGTAATTCATACTTAAAAAAATTAAATCCTTAAAATCCAAGAAACTCTAATTAGTGAATCCATAGAAATGATATTCAAAGTTGAAACTAATAAGTGATAATTAAACAGAAAAATGATTGCAAATTTACACGTAGGATCCAAAAATTATATTTGATTATTTTCTGGGAAAAAAACTTGATGCTACTATAAATACTTGAATAGTAAACGTGGCATCCTGATTCCTCACAGCGTATCATCTACTCGCAAGATGTGGTCAATGACATGCTCTTAATTATTCATCATGTAAAGGTATCCAATCAAATACCATTGTGCTGAGTAAACTTACATAGATAGTAAAGGTAATGGCTACCACAATAATAGCGTATCCAGCATTGTATGGTGAAAATTCATGTCGAAGATGCCTTCCAACAAATACACAAAAGATAACAACAGGTACAATTATCAGCAACAATGTGACTAGGAGTGACCGAGCATCAGGTCCAAATATCAATCTCCCGCCAAAGATGAATTTCTGTAGAAGATACACGAGAACAAACTATTAAAAATTTCTAAGAAATATAAGTTACAGGGCTTTAAAAAAGTAATAAAAAATTAAAAATAACAACAGAGGTTCTGCTTTTTATTTGTGAGGTTCTTCTTGATTTTAGCAGGCATGATCAGAGAAAAAGATATTACACAGGCAGGAACACCAATACTTTCATTTTCAAAAGGAAAATGCACTAGCCTGTCATTAACAAGCACAATTCACCCTGCATACTGATAGGACCCAAAATCAATAGATGCATCTTACCTTCTCTATTTCTTTTGTACCCTTTGAATATCGGTGTCCTAATGTGTGCATATACAAATAAAGCTAAAAGCCTAAAACCAAGTTAAACTTTAAGATGGTGACGAACATGATAAAATAAAATAAAAATTTAATCGAGAAGACATCAACTTGGTTGGTCAAAATCAAGACCCACTGGACCTGTTAAATTCTATCCTAAAAGATTTGTAGCATTAGTTTGGCCCTAAAGCCCTTTATACATGAATAAAAAATACTAAAATGCATTTCTTGCATGATAAACCCAAATCTAATACTTAAGATACTTATTCTAGTTAAACCAAGAAAAAGAGCAATGCAGATAATGTGCCAAATTCGATAACTGTAAAGCATAGTTAATGCATGAGCATTTGAACAGAGCATCATTACTCTGCATACCTGAAGCAGATACTTGTTACCCATATAACAATTGATCAGCCAATATCAATTCCACTTGGGACTTTGATAGCTAAAAAAATGAAAATGAACCAAAACCAACAGCAAGCCGAATTCCAAATAGAAATGAGGATTCGATATAAGGCATTTCAAACAACACACACTCTGAAGTCTTTGTACATTAAAATTAAGGAGAGTTGTTCTGTTGAGAACAAAGAACTTGTATCCTATAATTTTAATTCTTAATATTGGAAAATTATCAAATGCTTATGCAAAACAAAGAACTCCAAAAATATTTGGAACTCTACTATAAGGCAAATGGACTTCCACTGTTCCACTACAGAATTGAAAATCAAACAAATGAAACATGAAAGTCTCCTTTGCATGTCTTATTACTATTCAATGCCAGAGAGATTAACTTGAAGGCATTTTGGCATCTGATTTATGTTCAATATCAGAGTTAACTTTGGATCCATGACAAAATTAGAGTAACATGCATGGATGAGAGTTTTCAAATACCATTGCTAAACCCATGAGTTCTACTACCTATATATGAAGTTTAAACTAGTTCAATTTATCAAATATACACAGGAATTCAAAGCTCAATATCATAAAATATGCACTTAGCCCACAGGCACTAGTGACTATATCCACCAACAAGATTAATACTCCTAAATAAAGGACTTGTCTCAAAGCTGAAAGCACAGAAATTAATAAGAAGAACAGATGCATCGTTCTAGTTACTTGATATAGTATGAACTCTAACTGTAGCAATAATTCAAATCCCGGTAATATAAACGAACACTTAGATTCCAAGAACTTTCTTTTCTTTATTTGTAAAGTGTGGATAAAGGAATAATCAAGAAAACCTACAAACAATACAAACACATGCCTGCAATTCATGCATCCGTTACCAGAAACTACCCCACTTGTGAAAATTCTTTCATGTCTACTTTCAAAAAAAAATTAGACAAAGGGACCAACATTATCACGAATTTTTTAATAAAATCACCAAGAATGAATGTATTACTCCTTCGAAGTGATATTTACAATACATTGAAAATACAAAACAAAATAAACACGATATAATAAAATAAGAGAAGCCAGAAGGAAACAATAGTTTTGTAACCAATATAAGGACAAGACTTCCAAAAGCACACACAGAAAATCACTTCCATTGCTCCATTTACTGGTCCACTCTGGCTCACGAGTCATGAAAACCAAAAAATAAGACCCATTTCCATTGTTTACAACAAATAATAAGTGCAAAACTAAAATAAAAGGTATTTTGATTTTTTCCCTGAATAAAGGCAGTAGTTGAGAAAACAACACAAGCGTATCAAACACCTAAACCTCCAACTTTCCCTGTACTTCTCCCCCATTCACTCACCAGAAATCCCACAAAGAAAACCAAATTCAATTAAAACCGAGAAATTTCACAGAACTAATGCAAATCTAGCAAAGCCCCAAATTAGCCAAACTAAACCAAAACAATTCATTAAAATTGGAGAAAAGGGAAAACCGCCCTTACATTACTTCCTTTCCAAACTTCATAAACCCGCTTAGCCATGATAGTAACCAACACGCGCCGCCGCCCAGTTATAAGCTCCAGCAGTAACTACGCAGGCACGGATTGGAAGTAGGTCCGCCCCTCGTTCATCTCATTTCAATTGAATTCGAAACAAAGAAGAAACGCAACCCCAGAAGGCGAAATCAGAGGGTTGAGTGAAGGAGTAAATTAAAGGCAGGGTTTTTGGGGATTTGAAGAAACTATTTACACAGTGACTGAATGAGAGTAGGGATCTGAGAAATGGCAGTTTGTGGGTCTTGCAATTTTGGTACTGCGTATTTGCATTTGTGTCACAATTTTTCTAAACCATAATTAATCCTAACAGAAATTTCTTTTATTTGAATTCCAAATGATAACATAAAATAATCATAATCGACAATAATTAAAATTGAAGTCAATCAGAATTATTATAATTACCAAAAATTTGAGAATTGTATTGGCTGTGAATCTACTCATTTAGTAATGGTTGACCAATATAACTGGGGTTTATAAAAATTCATAGAAAATCTGAAGCTAATTGTAAAGCAGAATTTCATTTAGAATATCTTTTGAGTTAGATTGCTTGGGTCGTACCAAATTTTTTGAAAAAATCTTAAACAAAGATTTTTAATAATTTATAACAGGGAATTACTTTCAAATTCTCTATTAACAACAAACTATAATTTTTTTTAGTTTCTACAGTTAATTTACTTTCTTATACGTAAATATAATTTTTTCTTATATTATTATCGGTTCAAACTGCATATCATTCATTCAATAATAATAAAGTATAAAAATAATAAAAAAATCAAATGATACACATTTCATACTTAAAATTATAATACTTTTATGGGAAATTTATGTATGGTACCGGTTATTTAGTGTCTCTAACGGTTATGGATTTATTATATCTCATATAAATGTTCTATCATCTTAATTAAATACTCTCTTATAAATACATAACTATTGGATTTGAGATGGATATACCCGGTATCATAATATAATTTCTCCATTTTATGCGTATAAAAAGTATGACATGTCCTAGTTGTGGTATTATATTAAAATAACTTGTAGCTTTTGTTTAACTTGAAGAATCATTTTGCACATTATTTTTTGGAATATGTAGCGATCTAAACTCAAGGTAAACACATTCAAACATTAAAATTAAAGTAGAAAAATAAAGACACAAATTTTTTACTTGGTTCATTCTGATTGAACCTGAAGGGTCAATTTTTTGAAGAAGTAATCCAATGATCTGAGGAGAGTTGCTTTTATTGATTGCATAAAACCAAGGAAAAAGATTACAAAGTTTATAAGCAAATAAGAACCCTAAAACTTATCTCTAAAACAAGCAATAAAAGCTTGACAGAAGATACAGAGATAACTAACCAGCCCATACGAGAAAATATGTAAAAAACGTCTGAATATAAGGCCCCCAAAATGAGAATAACCGCCTCCACAAGAATCTCCATCGCACCATTAATCAGTAACAACCATCATCAAGAACACAAGATCATGCGATGAAGGAAATCAAGCAACGAAGAAGAAAACAGAAGTCAAAGAGAAGTGAAATAAATCGGTTTGAATAAACCCTAAAGAGGAAAGCTTATATACAATGCCTAATACTAAAACACAGTATATTAGTATGGTACCATAAATTGGCCTAGCAAACACGGGCTTAAACAAAAATAATACAATCCTTAAATATTACAAACCAGCAGCATAAAGAATAGTAACTTATACTAGGCATGGCCATAGCTAAAGACCACTAATCCTACCGTAATACTTGTTAATAATCACAGCAAAAACATTAGTCAAAATAATATTAATACCATATGGTTACTAAGACATGGGTACGGCCATATGGGTCCCTATGAAATTTGAATTTAATATTAAAACTCAACCTCAATGATGCCAATATGATATAAAATACAAAGAAAAATATATTAAACAAATATATAATTGTACATTTATTATTATAATAAATCAGATTTATTTCAAATTTTATATTTTAATAATAAGTGGTTGTCTATAATACAGTTTTGGTTGAAACCTATTTAATAAATTAAAAACATGTATTCAATTGTAAAACAGTTACTTACAGGCTCGTTATTGGAACTTGGATTTGATTGTAGGCCTAGGCATGAGCTGGGTTAGGCCCATTGAGGTATAACAATATTATTAGTAGTCAATCAGAATCTGACACGAAACATTTAAAGATAAAATGTTGCATTTTATAAAAGTTAAAAAATTACAAAATCAGGGTGGATAATTAAATTTTAAGACAAATTCAGGTGCGCATTAAGTTTACAAAATGTAAGGTAATATTATATATCCCTCCACATCACATGGCTTTGAGCAAGTCCAACCATTTTTCTCATTTTTCATTTACCAAATCTCATTTTGCAGGATCTACACTATATTTTCTCTAACCATCTTCCTCATTTTCCATTTCCCAAATCAATTTCATCTTATAATAATATTTTATTATTAAACTAACAAAATGAATAACAAAACAAAAACTAAAAATAACAAAAAAAGTAAAATTTAATATCATTTTATTCAATTACTCAATAAGTAATAATCTTTTATTCCATCCCCGAAATGGGGTATAGATCATTCCCCGTATTATGGGAACCCCGTTTTGGAAAGATACCATATGAAGAATGATTGAACTTGATCATTCATTATATTCATTCCTCGAGAATTCCCCAAACCATTGAAGTTGCTGCAAAGTCACCTTTTATATGGGCTTTGACTAATTATTCATTCAGAAAAATGGACTATGGGCCTATTTAAAATTCTTGTTTATGGATATCACCTTATCAATGCAAAATTTTATTATACATGTCATATAGTCTTGGAACCTTCAATCTATTGGAATTCTATAAGCTTCAAAAATATTTTATGCATCAACTCTTTGTTCTTTATCTCCATGTAGTTTATCGTCGTACTACTAGTCATATATGTTGTGCCAAATTTTAGATTTTACAATGTTAACATGATGCAGAGCCGGTGTTACAGTAAAAGCTAGTGAGACGTCCGTTTAGGGACTCACAAAATTAAAGGCTCCAATATTATTTTTCTATATAAAAGGTATAATCATATTTTTTTCCTTTTTATTAAGAAAATATATTTCACATTATAAATTAACTCATTAATAAAGTATAATTATTATCATTAAATGTTAATTAATTAAATGATTAAGTTTAATTTTTTTCATAATTTATTGTTGGTAAAAATTTAGCATATTTATTTTTAATTATATATTTTTTCGTTAATTAACTTTTTATTTACAATTTTAAATCTAAACATGGTAAAATCAAATTTGTAATCATATATATTTTTTCAACATTTCGCTTAGGGTTCCAAAATTCGTAGGATCGGCTTTGCATGACGGAGTATATTGTGTTTTTTATAGCATAATCAATGTTTTAAAAAAATATTAGACGCTAATCAGGCGATCGAAGATTAATCAAGGCCTAAACTTGGATTAATCGGGACCTAGGTAGACTTAAGTGCTAATTTGCAAGATTTAGATGTTAACATAATCGGACGATGATCTTTAAAATAATACCTAATCGAACCTTTAAAACAATGAACATGATGCATAATTTACCTCCCAAAATTGTGTATCTTAAACTTTAAAGTTTGCAATTTATTTGACAAAAAAAGAACAATTAACCCCTATAGCATGCTTCACCCTTCTCATGCCATCAAGTGAAGGACACGCGCGTTGATACATATAATTTTGAAAAGTCAAAATGAATCATGGTTAGATACGTGGAATCCAATCAATGTTTATTAATTTAAAAAACCCAAATGATATGTGCATTACAGAGCAACCCACCGTCTTCAACTTTTTTGTTTTAAAACTTAAAATTAACAATTATAATTGTAGAACATGTCCATTATATCTAATATAGAATTCAATAACATCCAAGTTCAAAATCATATCGAACTACATACAAAAAAACACTTGTACTATCCAACTAACAGAGCTAACAAGAAATTAAAACATGTCTTCACTGAATGAAAATCACGACAAATACTCCAAATTGAAGAGATTGAATCCCCTGTCATCATCTAAATATTCCCTCTTGGCCTCAATAGCAGGGGCAGCGCAGTTACCATCAGTGATATAATTTCCTTTAACTTCACTCAACCACAACTGAACCTTGTCATCAACAACAACTGAGGCTTATTACATTTTATAAATTAAAAGTGTTGGAAAACTTGAAGTTTAAAGTTACTTTCAAAAGGCCTTTATGTCACATGTGAAATTTAAAGTATATGTTTTTAGTTTATATTTAATTTTCATTTATGGGATTGTAAATTGTGAGAGATACTAGGTGGGCTCTCGCGCACATGAGAGAAATGGCCCAAGGCCGTTTCTAGTGCAAAATCGTCTGATTCCCCCCCCCCTTGCGCCGGCGATAGAGCCCGTAAACGAAACCTTTTATTATTTTTCTGAGAAAATAATATATTTTATATGGTTTACAGTTTTGACTTTTAAATTTCCTAATCCTGAAGGCAGTGGAAACGTTCCTCCTGTTGCTCCTACCGCTGCTCCTGTTTACGCTAAACCTTTCCCTGACGTGTCAAGAATTGAAATCTTTACTGAGGATAATTTCAAATGTTGGCAGGAGAGGCTTTTCTCTCTTCTTGACATGCACGGTGTCGCTTTCGCGCTGATAGATGCTTCGCCAATTGAGCCCCCTGCTGCAGTTGCTAGTTGGGTTTATGCCAACAATGTGTGCAAGCACAGCATTCTCAGTACCTTGTCCGGCGATCTGTTCGATGTCTACTGCTCCAAGAAGGAGGCTAAGGACATTTGGGAATCCTTGACTACCAAATATACTGCTCAGGATGCTGGCAAAAAGAAGTTTGTCATCGGCAAATACTACAAATGGGAAATGGTGGAGGACAAGGACATCCAGACCCAACTCAATGAGTATCACCGACTTATTGAAAATTTAAAAACTGAAGAAATTATACTTCCTAATGAGTTTATTGCAGGTGTCCTAATTGAAAAACTACCCCCATCTTGGAGTGCTTACAAGCATCGTCTGAAACATGAGCAGACGACTTTTTCACTTAAGGAGCTGATTACTCATATCGTCATTGAGGATGCTAGCCGGAAGGAGTTAAAGACTGCCAAAGGAAAGGAGATTATTTCTAAGGTGAATATTGTGCAGGCCAATCCTGAACAAGGGAAGAGGTATGATGCTAAACATGGTTACAAACCCAAGAAAGATAAAGCCTTCAAAAAGAAAGGGAACTGCTATGTTTACGGAAAACCAGGACACCATGCTCCTCAGTGTAGGAAGCGAGCTGTGAATAATGACAATCCTGCCAAACCAAATGTGAATTTGGTTGAAGCAGATGATATAGTTGCTGCGGTCATATCACAGGTGAATTTGGTGGCTGATGTGAATGAGTGGGTATTGGACTCT
>CATIWQ010508646.1:0-20153 GCA_949673415.1 Euphorbia schlechtendalii
ATCGATCCTAAGCCAAATCTTTAAGTTCTACGCATCTTGTTGCACCTTTTTCACTCGATTTTCATGTGATTCCACTTATGATCATTTTACTCCCAAGATTTACCTAGTATCTGCATTTGCATAAAAAACAACTACATACCACGTGAAATCTTTTATATGAAGTATAAAAATGACTTAAAATATAGTGTTTAGTGTATAAAATTAATATGATATTATGTGTAATTATACACTTATCAATAGACACCCCTAATCATAAGCTATGTACATAGGGAGATGACTGTACCACTCCTTTACAAGACTCCCAAGCGTAATAATGAACAACTTGGCCATCATATGGTCACTTATCCTTAAGGCCCTCATCACATTTTGATAGTGTGCGAGATGAGCACGAGGGTCCGTGTTACCTATGTACTTCTCAAATTGGGGCATAACAAAAGTTAGCGATAGCGTGTCTTCATCTATGGCTAATGAATGAGTTGGGATCATACCCTTCTGCCCTTGTTCAACATGTCCACCATGGGTGGCCAAGAACTACTACTATAGTTCTACCTTCCCCGGCTGCTGGAGGATGTTGTTCTGTGTTCCACCATATTGAGTCCCTGAATTGTAGTATCCTTGACCCTGGAACATCTGAGAAGGCACACCACAATTTGGAACTGGAGGCTGAGTCATCCCTTAGATGAATGGGATGTAGCTGGAGGAGGGTCTAATCTTTGTCGACCCCACTGCCCTTAGTGCAAAAGAGGTTTAGCCCGGCTAACCAGGGAAGAATTGGCAGCTAACCTGTGGCTGGGAAGTGCTTCCGAACTCATACATTGTCTAACCAACTTGCAGCTAGCCTTACCCGCACCGAACTAGTAGTAAGCGAGAGCAATTGTGTTAGAGGTTGGGAATACCGCAGTAGAAGAGGATGGTCCCCCAGGAAGAATTGTTCCACTGACATTTTGGTTAGGCACCACATCATTAGCCCTTTATTCAGGTTGTCTAGTTTTGGTGGGATGGTTGATGAGTGACGAAAACTGGTCACTGTTAGCAAAGGCATTCATAGCTGTAGCAATGTCGTGCTCATCGAAGATTGGTTCGTTTGTGGATTCTATCCCGCAACAAGAGTCTGCTCTTCCCCCACGTTGCCTTCCTGTAAGTTGGCCATACTACCGAAATTGAACAAAGTGTGTTGCACTGATTCCGAACCCGAGTCTTCACCCCGGCACATAATGATTGCAATTGAAGGAAGAAACGCTTGTCTATCAAAATCACGCCAACATAAGAAATGAATAAGTCACCCATGTAGGACACCAATTGAGGATTCAGAGTCACCAACCACATCGGCCAGGTATTTTCTCGATCCCTCCGCTCATTTCATGTGATTGTACTGGCTATTTAACCAACACCGATCACACGAGGGGCAGCTGTGAGCACAAGATTTTGTACTAGCTCGTATGTTCAATGATGTTGGCTTTTTGGGATTTAATCCTTGAATCACACAATTGTTTATTATCCAGAGATCTTCAAATGGGAGTGCTCATCATCTCTAATTTTGTGTTTAAGGACTTAAATTATTAAGGAATTGAAAAAAATTAGAATTTAATAAAATTATTAAAAATATATTTTAAATTAATTAAAAAAGTTAAAAAGAACAAAAATATACAAAAAAAATCAGGTCCGGTTTGGCCAGGGATATGACGAGACAACCTTGCCAGAAGTCTAGCGAGGCCTGCCAATGTCTGGCGAGCCTCGCCAGAAATCCAGCGAGGGTCCCCCTCGCTAGAAATTAAATTTGTTTCCTTTTGGATTTTTCCTGATTTTCACTTATAAATATCGGGGGAATTTTTGGGGATCAAGATCGGAACTTTTTAGCAGAAAAAGATAAACTAAACACTCTGATTTTCCACAATATTTTCGAATTAAAAACTCTTTTTGATTCGACTAGTTTTCAAAGACCAAAAACTCAAAAGACGATAAGGATTACTCCTTAAGGTCAAGTGGGTATATCGAAGTGAATTCGCTCCGTAAGGTAAGCCTCTGAGTTCCTAGAGTTGCTTGTTTCGTGCTCCCTATATTTTTCTTCATTTCATTTTACATGTGGACCTAGGGATTATCTTATTTTCTTTCATTATGTAAATTTTGTTGGAATAATTCTTCTTCATCCTTTATTTCTTTTTATTTAATGGAGATATCTGTTGGAATACCCCCCCGAAGGGAATAAAAAAATCTATTCCCGGATAACAATCCTCACATTTTTACCATGTGAGCATTTTCACTAATTAAAATGAGCAACCAACGTATTAATAAAAATGAACCTTTTTATTTCTAAATAATTGTCATTTTTTAATTAGGCCACACGGGCCTCGCCAAAATCAAATCGAACATATGTGCAAATGATACCCTGTGCTAACCTTTGTAGATGTAGGTAGATTAGGATTATATGTATGTTTAGGATTTTATTTTTCCTTCGGGTATCGCAAATTCAATTATATTTTTTTTAGAAATGTAATTAATAGATTAGGTGGGCAGTTGTATCCCTCGAGGTTTTGTAATTTTAATCTTTACTTTTCCGCATTTATTTACCACTTTATATATAAATTTATGGCTTTCTAAATACGTGTGAATCATGCATTATAAGTCGAAAATGACGTAAGTGCGAATATACACAATTAAGAAATACGGTTTTTCTGTAGATGTAATATAATGTGATCCAATAAGAAATAAGCAACTTATCTCGAACCCAAATCTCTGTGTCTTAGTGGGCTGTTCCCCAGACATTAAGCCTTATAGGACTTTAATTCTTGGATGAGCTAATCCAGGTGGAGACTCTTTACTAAGAGATTGTGGATTCGGGTTTGACCAATCTAAAATGTTTTCACTTTCTCTTTCAAACCTTCCGAGTCCCCAACCCGGTACAATTTTATTTTCAACAAAACACCCCAGTGGATCGCGCCTCTCATTAGCATGCTCTCAGCCCATTGCTCTTTGTGTCATCCGCTCACAGCTAGTCTGACCACTTCATTGATGTCTAGTCTCAATGAAACTATAACTAGGGATATTTAGACTTATCATAGTAACACGTGTGTGGAGTTCTCACTCCACATAGCACCCACTATGTCCTTGCACGTTCACGCTTTGAAATAGTCACGAACTTTGTCTCATTATATCAATGAATATATATACATACATAATAGTATGTATATGTGTGTGTGTGTGTGTGTGTGTGTGTGTATAATACCAGTGAGATACATAATTTAGAAACAATCATTGATACATAACAAATATGCCTTATTATTGATAAACAATAATCTGAAACTGTTTGTACATTAGTGACTAATAAAGACATATCTCCCTAATTGCCTCTAAAACATACATCATGTCTAGAAAACTCCCACTTACACTAGAGCCAATTGCCCGTGTGCTTCATTCCACACTCGTTAACATGTTGGTCATGCTTAACTTGAGTCAATGGCTTTGTTAGCCTAGTCGCTAAATTCTAATCCGTAGGGATGTATTCTAAGTTTATATCCTTTCTACTAACTATCTCCTGAAGGAGATGGTACTTTCTGCGTACATGTCCATTTGTCTAACAAGATCGTGGTTCCTTTGCATGAGTAATAGCCCCATTGTTATCACAATAGACCATTACTGGATTTACAATGTTGGACACTATGCCAAGATCACTAATAAATCCCTTAAACTAGAAATCTTGCTTAACTTCTTCAGAAGTAGCTATATACTCAGATTCAGTAGTTAAATCAGTAGTTGTATCTTGTTTGAAACTTTTCCAAACAATTTCCCCTATATTTAACATAAACACATAACCTAACTAGCACTTGTATCATCCTTGTCAGGTTGAAAACTCACGTTAATGTATCCGTTCATAAAGAGATCCCTTTCTCCATAAACTAAAAAATAATCCTTAATCCTTCGTAAGTACTTGAGGATAGTTTTAACGACCATCTAATGCTTCTCACCTGGATTATATTGAAATCTTCTTGTAATGCTCTAGGCATGTGAGACGTCTAGCCGAGTGCATACCATAGCATACATGATGGATCCTACTGCCAAAGCATAGGGTATTCCATTCATGTGCAATCTCTCCTCTTGTGTTCTCGGAAACTCAGATTTAGAAAGGTTAATCCCATGAGACATGGGAAGGTAACCCTTTCTTGACCCCTCAAAGTAAATCTACCCAAAACCTTGTCTATGTATATACCTTGAGAAAGACCTAGCAACCTCATGGATCTATCACGCTATATCTACCAAGTATAAAAGCTACTTCTCCTAGGTCTTTCAGGGAGAACTTCTTTGACAACCATGACTAGACTTTCTGAAGAAAAGGAACGTTTTTTCCTATTAATAATATGTCATCGACATATAATACAAGGAAAATGATCGCACTCCCATTAACTTTCGTATATACATAGTGCTCAATAGCATTTGGCACAAAACTAATTTCATGGATTATCTCGACAAACCTCATATTCCAACTCCTTAATGCTTGCTTATGTCCATAAATGGACCTTTGCAATTTGCATACCTTTGAGCCATCCTGAGATGTAAAACCTTTAGGTTGTATCATATATACATCCCGATCGAGGTTCTCGTCAAGGAGCGTGGTTTTCACATTCATCTACTAGATCTCATAATCATAATGAGCAGCGATGGCAAGGAGTATCCTGATAGACTTTAGGATGGCTACTAGTGAATAGGTTTCATCATATTCAATACCT
Source organism: Euphorbia schlechtendalii (assembly GCA_949673415.1). NCBI lineage: Eukaryota > Viridiplantae > Streptophyta > Magnoliopsida > Malpighiales > Euphorbiaceae > Euphorbia > Euphorbia schlechtendalii. The sequence goes on from CATIWQ010508646.1 coordinate 4,722, forward strand.
TCCTTTTGATTATAACCCTTTACAACTAGCCTTGCTTTATAGGTAATTACATTACCATCCATGTTAGTTTTCTTCTTGAAAACACACTATGCCTCCTATGGGCTTAATCCCACTTGGAGCATCAACCAAGTTCTAGACTTGATTTTCATACAAGGAGTCCATCTCTAATTTCATAGATATAAACCATTTGTTAGTATTTGAGCCTTCCATTGCCTCCTTATAAGTTTTAGGCTCATCATCTTCCATAAGAAAGATGTGCTTATCATCAGTGATGAAATAGTAGTATCTTGTAGGAATGATTGGAGCTCGACCTTACCTACACAATATCAGTGTTATAATAAGTTGTTCCATGCTTACACTTTCTTGAGTAACAGATGTAAGATCAATCGATTGATTATCTATTTAATCTTCTTGAGAACCTAGCTCAAGATTGCTCCCATTAACTTTTGCAAGTATGTGTTCCTTCTCGAGGACTTTAGCATTCCTAGAAATCAAGTACTTTTTGTTCCTTGGATCATAAAAAGCATAACCCATAGTCTCCTTAGGGTAACCTACAAACAAACACCTTTCACACTTGACACCCAACTTATCTTAACTTATCCTTTTTATATAAGAATGACACTCCCAAACTCTTAAGTGAGAAAGAGGTGGTTTCTTACCATACCACATTTCGAATGGTGTTTGATCAACTGATTTTGAACACACTCTATTTAGAATAAAACAGCACTCTCAAGTGCATAAGCCCAACAGGATATGTTGAGTTCTGCTTGGCTCATCATTGATCGAGCCATATCAAGTAGGGTTCTATTTTTCCTATAGGGTGTATAAGGAGGTGTCCATTGGGATAACTTTTATCCCTTAGATAATCCTCAAAAGTGTTGGTTTAAGTATTCAGCACCTCTATTAGATCAAAGGGTCTTGATACTTTTCCCAAGTTGTTTCTCTACTTCGATTATGAACTCTTTGAATTTCTCCAAACTTTCAAACTTGTGCCTTATAAGGTACAAATAACCATATCGTGAGTAAACATTGATAAAGGTTATGAATCAGACAAAATCCTCATGTGTCTTAACACTCATTGAACCACATACATAAAAAATTATTATTTCCAATGTACTCGTTGCACTCATCATAGGATTCCGATTCCATTGGGCCTAAGTCACCACATTTGTGTAACTTAGTTAAGCTAGTCTCGTTTATATGGCTTAGATGGCAATGCCACAAGTATGAAGATTTTTCATTATCTAACTTCAATTTCTTAGCAATATTAATATTTAGAATTTGAGTTTTAGTATCTAGAACATAAATTCCATTCATAAAGAATATTATCACGCTGAATTTGACAATTATTATTAGAAAATAAAATCTCAAATCCTTTTGTTACTAACCACACAATAAACATAATATTCTTAGTAATGAAAGAAATGTATTAACAATTGTTCAAAACTAAAACAAGGCCACTGGGAAAATGAAGGCTATATGTCCCTATAGTTGTTATAGCAACCCGTGCTCCATTTCCAACTCTTAGGACTATTTTTCCTCTTTGCAAGCCTCATACTATTTCGCAACCCCTACCTACCACAACCAATATCCAATACCCACGTAGACTCATAAGAAATTGTAGAGAAACTCTCTATCATGAACATACCTGAAGTAGATGCCTCTCTTGGCTTCTTTTTCACTTATTTAGAAATTTAAACCTCGCAATCCTTCTTCTAGTGGCCTGATTTTCCACATTAGAAGCTGACATTTGTAGTTCCTTTCTTACTTTTCTTACTTTTCTTCCTTTTACTAATTTTCTTCTTGGCACTTAGACCCTTTCCAAAATGGGACCCACCCTTGGAAGGTTTAGTTTTCTCAACCAAAAATTAAAGCCTTTGGATCCTTTCAAATATCAGGTTTTATGGTTTTCAACATGTTGGCCAACTTGAGCAGTGTAGCGTCAATCTTGTTCATATAGTAATTAGTCACAAACCATGAGTAAATTCAATTAATGAAGCAAGAATGAGATCTACACATAATTCATGATCCATCACAAAACCTAGTTGAGTCAGCTTCTTTATATAACCCAATAGTTTAAGAGCATGCTGAGGTGCTGAGGTGCCAACTGCATCTTCTTTTCGAATAAGAGTTTTGATGTATCAAATCTCTCGGACCCGGCCTGCTATGAAAAGAGCTCCTGAAGATGGAGAATCATGGTGTCTAAGTCCATACTCTCATGCTATATCTAAAGCTCAAAATTCATGTTTTCCAACATTATTAATGCTGCTATTTCACGATCCTTTCTATGCTTCTCCCATACCTCATGTTCACTGGCATCAAGATCAGGTTCGTCAGGGAGGGGCTCATCTAAAACATAAGCTATCCTTTTGGATCTAATAACTATCCTCACCGCCCTGAACCAGTTAGTAAAGTTTGAACCATCTAATTTGTTGTCAAGAATTGAGTGAAGGTTTATGTTTGAATTCACTATTAAACCTAGATATAAGCTAGAAATTGTTCAGACATTAGTATATGTACATGCATTTAATACAAGGTCTTTAATTAAACACATATTTCCTACTATTTTATCTACATTCAAATAACCCCTTTTATTAAATTCGAGTAAACATGGTCAAACCATAAGCCATCATAGACAAACATGGTTGGAACCCATCCATTTGCATTTCATGCAATTGTTAGACTATTTGAGTTCTCTTCCTCGAGATGTGCGTACCCAATTGTATGACTCCTCCAATATGTCTCCAATCCGGTATTACCTCAATGATATGGATAACTAACCCATTTTGGTTAAGGCTTTAACCCCATATAATCTCATGACTAAACACATGTTAAGGGAAAGCATGTTGTACATGTCCTTACATCAGTTAATAAGGTTTGTATAATGACTTATGATAGGAAGAAAATTTACCACCTTAATATTGTTTTAGGGATTTTATTGGTGCAATTAGTCTCGCCCTATTCTAGGACTTAACAATGGATATGATTATGATAATAATAATTTCGGGCTATTTGGAATTATTAATCTAAGGGATCATACTCACGAATGGTACATCATAATCTTTCCATTATGTCAAGACTCCACATAGCATGGAAAATAAACAACATCCATATTTAATTTCTTGCACCCATGTCTATAAGTTTTAATTTAACAACTTAAACTACGGTTGTAAAACCATATGCAGAATCCAATTGCCATACTAGAAATTGACTAAGTCATAAAAGTCCAATTGCTATGCTTGAATCTAATACTGATGGAGATTTCTAGATAGGAGAGGCCCCCTTAAAGTAAATGAGTAGCCAAGTGCAATCATTGCCAAAATAACCACGGGAACTTCGATTCATTATACCATAGATAATTATAATTTAAAGATTTCATTCTTTTAATTGAGAGAAGTACTAGACTTTAAAGCATTTACACGTGTGGTAAAACATTGTTAATTTATTTTATAATCACCTAGACTAAGTTTGAGCAAAACCTTATGTTGGTCTGCTTTAGCTTAAATAATTGAGCAGAGGGGGGGGGGAATGTGATTTCTTGATCCTTTTTAAGATTTATAAAATTTGATTCCTAGTTAAGTTTTTAGATGCGTGCTGAGATAAGTATGTTGTGCACTTGGGTTTAACAATTATAAACTACTTAGCTATGCTGATATAATTTATCTTCAATATGTGCTTAGTAACCTACTCAACTTGGATTGGTTTTTCAAGCAAACCTAATAGATTAAAGAGATGATGAATGAGCAAAACATTACAAAGGAATAAAAAAGGTTTAAGAAATATTACACTTGAGATTTTATCCTAGTTCGGCCCCTAGCCTACCTCTAATCCCTGGATTCTTTTACTAGTGAAATCTTTCCTTCCTTATGTGGAGAAGCCTTTACAATGGGTAGACCAATTACAGAAACTATCTTTCTTTCTAACTACCACTCAAACTAAATTTAGGGACCCTTCCTAAACTGACTCATGGATTTTGATACAACGATTATGAATGAAGGAGTTAAAATTATAAAATGTGTTGAATCCTTTTACAATGTTAAAGCTTAGCTTAATTCTAAGTTAATATGATTTCTCTCTATTACAAACAGATGGGAAGCTGAGCGTTTGCTTTTTTATTGCTTGAAATTGGAATTTCTGAACATGTGATTGCTTGGATAGTATTTTTAGCTCTTGAGAAATTCGAGGTGATTCACCAAGTTTGAACTTCTACTTCAGTCTTCTATTTATACTTAGAAGAGTTGAAAGTAGTCGTTCCAAACTTCTCATCATGATTTGTTCTTCAATTTCTCTTCTCTTCACAACTTTCAAATCTACCAGTTTGAAACAGATTCCAAGACGTTTAGAGATAGAATTTGAATGTTGAAGCACGAGACAAATCTGTTAATATTGATGCGTCAAAAACTCATTTCTTTAATCAAATCCGTTTTGAGAGAAAAGTGCGTAAGATGCAAAGTGGAAGCTTGTGATTTGTTTGGTTACTAACGTTGCAAAGTAGCTCAGGGACACTGGAAAAATGTCACATGTTAGGACATGCCTTTTGCGTTGGATACTAGCGATGAATCTCTAACATTCTGTACTGACACCTTCTGGTTGCGAGGACCATTTGAATATCTTCTTTAATTTTAATGCTTTTTACCTGAAAAGCATCAAGGGAATATTTCGTTCTTCACAGACAGAGTTAACTGCACAAGTGTCATACAATTCCAAGTGTCAAAGTAACTCAGCTTTTAATAAATAAAAGCTACTCAGCTTCATTGAGTATATATCTTATAAACTACGTAATACTCAGCTTACCTTAGCTTTTCTTATTCTAAGCCATAACTTTATCAAAATTCAGTAAATTGAGTTAATTTTCCTTAAACAAACTCAAGTAAACTTGTTTAATTAAGAGTTTACTTAGTACTTAATTAATTTCACTATCCTAGATAATTTGTTATTTCGAAAATGTTTTATGTATTGTGAAGTACTATTAACTTGAATTTCACAATCTCCCCCATTTTGGAACATATAACAAACTAGGTAGTAGAAGCAATTAATTAAATAAATAGTTTATAGATATAAAAATACCTGATAAGTAATGTAAGGCTCCCCCATGCTGAGTGAGCTACTTAGTTAGCATAGATTCCCCATACTGAGTGGATTTTCTTCAGTCAGTATAAGCTCCCCAATACTTAGAGAAAGTTTCTTTAATCTTAGGACTTTTTCTTACTCAGCTTCTTCTTTGAAGTTGGTCTTTGTTAATTCCTGCAACAATTTATATATAGAAATAACACAAGTATGCAACAAGTTAAGAAGTTCGTAACTTAGATAGAAGAAACTTGCACTTTTCATTAATATAACACTTAGTCAGTATACAAATTGTGTCCTACACTAAGTAATTACAAAATTAAACAAATTGTGTCCTATATTAAGTAATTACAAAATTAAGCACTATTACAAGTTTTTCTATACTACATCTATCTGAGGGTGTGTTGTTGAGATGATGATGAGCCGTCGCCTTTTAAATACTATTGATAGTGATGTTGAGGTTGTCGATGTTGTTGTTGATGCTGTTGCTATTATTGTTGCGGAGGATGTTGAAGCCTTGGTGAGATTCTTGATCTACGGTGTTGGGCTTCCTTATGAGCATCTTCAACTACTCTCTCCCCCCTTTGATATCGATTTCGTAACCATTTATTGGAGATAAATATTAAAGGAGTCAAGTGTATCTTGAAAATCCTCTTACTTTCCTAAGATCGCCAGTGAGATCTCTTGCTCCAGTTCCTCCTTTCCTTTAAGCGATAGAATCTCTTGATCATTCAGCTATTGCAGTAACAAATGATGACATATGGTTAGATGAGCAATCTAATCGAAGCCTTGGCAAGAAAACTGTTGAAAGCACTGCAAAAGACCTCTGAAATCTGATGTAGATAGAACTATCTTCATTTTCGAGTTATTATGCATGATTCACATATGTGCAGAAAGTAGTAAATCCATACACAAAGTAGTAAATAAATGCGAAAAAGTAAAGATTAAAGGTTACATAACCTCGGGGGATGCAACTGCCCTCCTAATCTATTAATTACATTTCCCAAAAATAATATTTTCGATGTGAATACACTTTGATGTATCCGTATGATCCCCGGGAGTGTTCCTCATTCATTTTCAGTCGTGTTTGTGTGGAAAATAAATGTTTATTTATCCAAGAGATAATCCGACTCGGGCATTAAATTTGTTTTAGGCCCGAGAATATCTGAGGATTTTTGTGGAAAAAGATGGAAGAAAAATGATTTGAAAATTATAAAAATAGGGTCCAAACGTGTTTTGGATCTTAATATAATAAAAGAAACCTTAAAAGAAATGTAGAAAAAGTCAGAATCATTTCTCTAGAAAATTATTTTTTTTTTGTAAAAATTTCTTTGTCGTATTTTGTGAATTTTTTTCTGTCCCCCAAAATCCAAAAAAGGCCCCCATATTTATAGGGGGAATTCAAAAGAATTCCTCTATAAAGTGGTTTCTGGCGAGCTAAAATGGCGTCCCTTACTTTTTTTATTATTTTTTAAATATTACACACACACACACACACTTATTTGTATACAAATTTATTTTCTCTTTATTTTTCTTAAAATATATACATATATTTTTTTAAAATAAAATGATTTAATTAAATTATTTTTAACCCTTAAATATTTATTTGTGTGCCTTAAAATTATTTTAAGCCTTTAAAATTTCATTTTGAGGCTTTTGAATATTTTCTTACGATCCTAAACATTTATTTAGGGACCAAAATATTATTTTTTTGACAAGAAGAGCTCTCATTTGAAGATCATCGGATGGTAAAAAATTGTGTGATTCGAGGATAAAAATCATGAAAAGCCATCATCCTTGAACATGCTAGCTAGTATAAAATCTCGTGCTCACAGCTACCCCTCATGTGAGAATTGCTGGTTGTATAACCAGTATGATCATATGAATATGGAGCAGAGGGATTGAGAATATACCTGACCGGTGAGGTTGGTGCTTTCTTTACCCCCAATTGGTAATGACGTCGACCTTCCTTTCTAGCACCGTGTCCTCGCGGGATTATCCTTTTCTTTCTTCGAAATCTCTTGGTGCTTGATGCTCTTTGTGGGTGGGTCGACCATTTCTTGTTGCGGTATCCTTGTTATAGTCGGTAGTCATTTCACTCTTTGGCTGCGATTATCGTGTGCCCCTTGGAATGATATTAGAGATAGGTTCCTGAATCTATTTTAAAGATGACTTTGAATTTCCTTAGTAGGATATTGACTTGTTTCCTGTGACACATTGGAAGAGTGTAATGTCAATATATTTATGATGAATGTTTTAATTATTTGATTGAGTTTATGCGAAGTAAAAATTTTTGCCCCTTCAATAAAAAATTAAAACATGATGAATAAATGAGTTTAATGAAAATTTGGGGATGTCCCGAAGATCGCTCTTTTGTTTTAGGAGGCTTTTGTGTAAATGTTGACTTTAAGCCATCGTCTTTCTTGGTGTTTGCAAGTTCCTTAAGTGGAGGAGGAGTTCCTTGTTTACTGGGATGGTGTTACCCCGATCTGGCATCATCTTTAGCGATAAATGACATGATGCGAATGTAATGTATGAATGGATAATATTTATTACATGATGTATGTTCGTCTATTGTAGGTGTTGTGGGCTTCGTTCATTTAGGAGCCTTCTCTTGTGCTGGTGTGTGGTTGCCCCTAGGATTTGTCTCATTGGGGATTCCATGGACAACTTCCTCAAATCGACGACCATGGGTTCGTTGAATTAGATTTGAGTTTAGAGTTTGGATCTAGTTCGAAGAAGATCAAGATGAGTCGTTGATCTCGCATTGTGTTAGCAATGATCACTTGGAAGCCATTTTCCTGAAGTGTTGGAGGTATATGATGTCACGTACCATTCTGAGGAGGAGGTGATGAATTTGATATTTCTTTGGTTCTAATTTCTGCATAGATCAACCTTGCGAGTTTTCAATCTATCAAACCTTGTCTTAATTTTTGCCTAGACTACCCTTTTAGGTTTTCAACCGAGCAGACTCCTTTTTCTTTCTTTTATTTTTTACTTTTTCATTTTTTGGATGTTTACTTGCGATATTCTACCACTGGCGTGCAAGTAATCAAAATAAGCATATGCATAAAGATTCAGCAAAAATGACAATTCATTTATGAACTTATCAAGGGTATAAATTTTCAAAATGATTTGACTCCTGCCATTGATTAGCCCTCTCAGGTTTTCTAACTAATGTGGTTCTCTCGATGTCCTAAGTTTTGCCTCGGCCATCCTTTTCAGGTTTTCAACTCAATGGACTATTCTTTTTCTATTTTGAAAAGAAGCCTTAGTTTTTGCTCAACTAACAGAGTGTTATTTGATAGGCTAATTTATTTTTTATTAGTACTTCTTTTCAACGATTTATTTCTTTCACCTATGCATGATAGCAATTGTGCAAGACTTGGTTGATTTGGTAGATAGGCCGCCGTCCATGTCCATGACTTCAATTGTTATCTCATTCAGCATTTCTGATCAATTAGTTAGTGCTCATGCTGCTTTGCTAGCTTGAGGTGTATTTTGATCATTAGCATTTCCTTATGAGTTCAATTATTCTCCAACAATAGATGATATGTCAGAGGTCAGATCTGATAGCTTGATTCCATCAATGGTGAACGATTTTCGTTCAATGACATTCCTTCCACAATGTAGTGATCGGCCCATAAGTGTTGGTGGGCTATGTGATGAAGTTGACGTGTTCAACGATCTGACTCCTTCTTTGTGTCTTTGGTGGATTTACCTCAATTTGCTTTGTTGGCATTTTGGTCTTATCCTAGATTTGATCATTTTGATCTTTATTTGACTGATTTAGTAGTCGGGGGATGTTTCATGCTTGGTGATCTGTTTGTCAATCTTACATCTTCGTAGAATGACGCTTATGCTATCACGTGTCGTCTAAGTATATGTGTTTGTCTCTCACTTTCTCTCAAGAGTTAAATCATTTGAAATTACAGTAACTTTGGGGAATCCATTTATACCCAAATTAATTTCATGACATAATGATTCAAATGTGCTAAAAACATTATGTATATGCTTATGAGAATGCGTAATGTCATCAATAAAAGATCAAGCAAATAAATAAAGTTCAATTTATTCAAAATTTCAAAGCAAAGTAGCTAAAAGCTAATTTATTACATCATCCATTGGTAATAGTGCACCTCAGATGTGTCCATGGATTCAAAGTGCTCCATCCTATTCGCCTTCTCAAACACTTCTTGATATCTCGAAAAGATGTTTGATCCAAACTTATTCCTATATGATGGCCGTGCTCCATCCAAAAGCTTGGTTATTATCTCTGGTAGAGTTAAGCGAGCCCGAAACCTAACTTGTGTGGCTATCCAACATGCATAGTAAGATTTGAAGCACTCGCCCTACACTTTCCTTATAGCCTTCAGATGTTGCATCGTGGTTTCCATTTGAGTGTTGAAACCATAATGCCCCATCATAGCCTGACCAAGGCTATTCCAATCAGTAGCTATGTCCAGCAGAAGGTGGCTATACCATTCATTGAATGGGTGGCCAAGGTGATGACAAAGAGCTTAGCCATCATCCGTTTGCTGGCCCTTAATGTTCTCATTACCGTTTGATAATGCGTTAAGTGAGCGCGTGGGTCACTAGATCCCACATACTTTTCAAACTGCGGCATTGCGAAGTTTGGGTGCAAGCTTTCTTCATCCCCGATGGTCACTTGTATCGAGTATGGATTCATGAGATGGCCACTGTGAGTGGCCAAGAATTGTTGCCATAATTCTACCATTCTTGGTTGTTGGAGGATGGCATTCCCTATGCTTGAATAAGAGCTATATTTCCCCTAGGGAAAGGCCATGAAAGTGGGCAGCTGGGGATCCTAGAATTGTGAGGCCATTGACATACTCCAACTGGGAATAGTCTGTTGGGTCATTCCTAAGGCCCTGGTGCGAATGCCAACTGCCCAATTTATCTCAGGAAGAATTAATTCTAGGAAGGATTGACAAAGTTATATCTTGGCTACTCAATCTGAGTCTGGTTCAATTGACTTTGTCCTACCCCGAACTGATAAAAGGTAATAGGATTTGGGTGCACTATATGCGAGGTAGGAGGTCCCCCTGTTTCAGGCTAGCTAGTTGGACCGTTGTTGTTAAAGGTGACCTTCGGGCTAGACACCACATTCTGAGCTCTCCTAGAGTGTTGGCGAATGAGCGATGCTAGTTGTTTGCTGTTGGCAAAGGTATTCAAGGCAGCTACAATTTCGGCGTTCACCAATGACCAATGTGTCTGTTGAGAGTTATATTCTGTAAGGGAGGGGTGATCCCCCTCTGCAACTCCGTCTTGTGGGTTGGCCATGAAAGATGCATGTTGAACTAATTTTGAATCGGAACCCGAGTTCTCGTTTGAGTCAGTGTATGGAAGGAACCCCCTCCAAATTAGCCATGATTGGAGAGATGTGGACCAAGCGATGAGCAGGCCTTTACCAAGCTAAGATACACAAGAAAAATATTAGACCATGACATGATTCATGATGCCAAAAATGCATGAGATGTTTAATATTATGGTTGCATTCACAAGGGGTTAGCATGCCATGATGTGAGATAAATAATGTGTTTATCAATCCACTTGAAACAAACTAATTAGTCGTTAGATAAAATGAAAATAGGTGAACATGAAAATCCAACCCCTGTGGATGGACTTGAGGTCTATATGATGTTTGTATGACATCGTGATATGAGGTGACCAAGTTACCGTGTGGTGATAGGTCAATAATTTGAGATTTTGTACTATAACTAGGTCTCATGGAATGAGGAGGTCAAAATTATTTCGGGTAAGCAGTGCGACATACCCTTATGAAACGAAAACAACTACCATATGTAGCTATCTAATGAATGATTTGGTTATTTCACCCAATTAGGGCGAAGTTTTGTATGCCCGTGTGGTCATCGCTATTTGAGGGTATGTGGTGATGCATGAATCATTACCCCGTGTGGGTGAATGGTTCGGGTATTAGGCATATACCCTTGAGGATTTGTAATGTAAGGTTTTTTGAAATAAGTTCGCCCTGTGTGAGCTTAGGTTCAGATGTCAGTAGGGACATCATGTAATGTGGGAAAAAAATATGATTTGGGTAGGTATTTGCCCTACTTGGGCCATGTGGTATGTGTGATTTCCCGTGTGGGCTATGAGTTGGAGTTGAGTGGACATCTCAAAGATGATGTGTGGGATATATTATTGCCCCTTGTGGGCTAAATGTTAGATGTCAAGTGGACATCACGTAGTAAAGGAAAGGCATGTTCGCCCTGTACGGGCTAATGCTGGATGTCAAGTGGACATCTCGCTGAAAAGGGGTAAGTGATGTTTCATGATTATAATTGGTTCATGTTGTCCTAGGGTAACATGATCTCGAGTGTCATCTAATCCTAAGTGTGTGCGACACCGATTTGGCATCATGATGATGAGAAGATGCAATGTTACATCATTTTAACCATTTTAAGTGTGTGCGTTCGAGTGTCTGCATTAAGATTCGTGGTTAGCATGACATTTGTACAATGATAAGTAGTAAACACGTAGCACACAACATGTAACATTCCATCTTCCAACCATATAACTCCTGCACGTAGGGTCTTTGGCTAATCTCTATCCTAAGTTTGGTTCATCTTAGTACCATGAAGATACTAAGGAGCACACCTGCAAGAAAAATATAATGTATGGTCGTTTGTCAGGTAACACCCTAGGGAAATTGCCTATAGCTTATTTACATGAGGTTTGTACATGGGTTGTTGATGTAGAAGGTTCTTGTGGCTCTAAAATACACTCTAAGCCTCTCCCCAAATGGGTTCTAACGAGGGAGGTGCATGCGATATGGCAACAAGTGCTCCAACCACTCAAGTACTATCTTTTCTTAGGGAGGCAAATCGGTACAAGAGAAGGCTTCGTGGTAATAAGGTACCTTAAACTTACGGGCTAATCCCCTCTATTGCAATGCGAATTTATGAATATGTCATAATTAACAGAATACTGAATAATGTGATCAATAATTTTCGGCACTTATCCAAAATCTAAAACCTTTAAAAAAACAAGTTTTTAGAAAAAATCCCTAGCGGAGTCTCCACTGTGAGCGGACGACATGGAGCGATGGGCCGAGAGCGCTGAGATGAGAGGCGCGGTCCACCGGGGTGTTTAAAAAGGTACCGGGTCGGGGACCCGAAAAAAGTTTGGTAGAGAGAGCGAAAACATTTTTAGATCGGTCAAACCTGAATCCACCGTTTCTTAGTGTAGAGTCGCCACCTGGATTGCTCTTTCCAGGAATTAGAATCCTGTGAGGCTTAAAGTCTGGGGGATGATCCACTAAGACACAAAGATTCGGGTCCGGGATAAGTTGCTTATTTCTTATTGGATCACATTATATTACATATATAAAAAACTGTATTTCTTAATTATTCATATTCCCACTTAAGTCATTTTCAAGTTATTATGCATGATTCACATATGTGTGGAAAGTAGTAAATCCATACACAAAGTAGTAAATAAATGCGAAAAAGTAAAGATAGGGTTACATAACCTCGGGGGATGCAACTGTCCGCCTATTCTATTAATTACATTTCCCAAAAATAATATTTGCAATACCTGAAGGAAAATAAAATCCTAAGCATACATCTAACCTACATCCAAAAAGGTTAGCATGAGATATAATGGAACAATATTTGCACGTATGTTTGATTTAATTTTGAGAAGGCCCGTGTGGCCTAATTAAAATATCGACAATTTAAAGTTCTTATTTTGAATGACAAATATTCATTTTTATTTACACATATATTGGTCATTTTTTTAGAAGTGAAAATGACAGCATGAAAAAGTGTGAGGCCTGTTATCCGGGAATAATTTGCATTCCCTTCGTGGGGGTATTCTAACATGAATTTGCATTAATAAAGAAATTACAGATGGAGAAAGAAATTACAACATTTAGAATAATAAAAAAAATTCGAGGTCCACTGATAAAATCAAAAGAAGAAGCAGCAGACGATGAGCACGGAATCTGCAGTTCTAGGAACTCGAAGGCTTACTCTTTCGGCGTGAATCCACTTCGGCGTATCCGTATGATCCCTGGGAGCATTTCTCATTCGTTTCTCAGTCACATTTGTGTGGAAAATAAATGTTTATTTATCTAAGAGATAATCAGACTCTAGTACTAAATTTATTTTAGGCCCGAGAATATCTAAGGATTTTTTTGGAAAAAGATGGAAGAGAAATGATTTGTAATAAAATTCGGGATCCAAATGTGTTTTGGATCCGAATATAATCAAAGAAACCTAAAAAGAAATGTAGAAAAAATCAGAATTATTTCTCTAGAAAATAATTTTTTTTGTAAAAATTTCTCCTTTGTTGTCGAGAGAAAACTATATTTTGTGAATTTTTTTCCGGTCCCCCAAAATCCAAAAAAAAGCCCCCCTATAAAGGGGTTTCTGGCGAGCCCAACTACTAGGCTCGCTAGAAATGGCATCCCAGATGGCCAAATGGCCCAAAGAAATTCTTTGGGCTAATTGGCTTAGTTAAATTTTTTTTTATTTTTTTTATTATTTTTTAAATATTATATATATATATATATATACACACACACATACTTATTTATATACAAATTTATTTTCTCTTTATTTTTCTTAAAATATATACATAAATTTTCTTAAAATAAATGATTTAATTAAATTATTTTGGACCCTTAAATATTTATTTATATCTCTTAAAAATATTTTAAGCCTTTAAAATTTCACTTTGAGACTTTTGAATATTTTCTTACGGTCCTAAACATTTATTTAGGGACCAAAATATTATTTTTTTTAATGAGAAGAGCTCCCATTTGAAAATCATCGGATGGTCGAAAATTATGTGATTCGAGGATAAAAATCTCGAAAAGCCGTCATCATTGAACGCGTGAGCTGGTACAAAATCCCCGTGCTCACATTAGGTTAAGAGATGGTTTGTATATGTGGAATAGAAGAAGTTGAGATTAGTTTAGATTTTACAGGGGAAGGAATGTGTGAAGTTTGAGTTTGTGGAGGTTGTGAAGAAAGGTTGGTCGTTTCTTGGGAGTAATTTGGTGTCGAAGAGATGTGGATTGGGGAATTTACATGAGAAGGATTTTTTAGGAGAGGAATTTACAAAAGAAGTGGGTATTTCAGGATTTACTGAAGGAATTTGTTCAAGATTTACAAGAGAATTAGGGGAAGGAGTTTGGTATACCTATTGGTTGGCTATTTGACCCAAGGATGGGTCAACCTTAGGTAACTCAAACTGAGTAGTAAGGGACTCAGTCTCTTGAGTGAGAAGGGGTTCTTGGATGTTTTCACTTGGAAGAGCATATTCTTCCTGGTTGATGACCTCCATGTCATCATCATCCTCCTCGCTGCTCAAGATTTGGACATTTCTCCTTGAGCAAGGTTTGGCAGTTCTCTTTCTTTGAATGCCCTTTGCCTTGGAAATCACATATTCCACCTCCTTAGCAGCTTCAGGAGTTATTATTTGGGTGTCCTTGATAAGTGTATTATTACACTTATTATCATATAAATTTATACAATAAACACTATAGTTTTAGTCATTTTTATACTTCATATAAAACATTTCATGTGGTATGTAGTTATTTTTTATGCAAATGCAGATACTAGGTAAATCTTGGGAGTAAAATGAAATAAAGTGGAATTCTATGAAAAAGGGTGAAAAATGTGCAAAATGATGTGTGGAACTTGAAGATTTGGCTTAGAATCGAAGCTGTCAAAGATCAGTGAAGTTACAAGGAGATTTCTGAAGAAAACTCAATTTACGGTCATGACAATACCTCACGATCACGACCTGTTCACTTCAGAAATAGAAATCTGCTAATCAAAAGTTCACGGTCGCGAATCACATATCATGGTTGTGACATGGACAGTTTTCTAGTATTATCTTCTTAACTACCAACCGCTAGATAAGCATGATCAACCGCCATCAACTACCAACGAAAAGACACTTATAGGTAGTCAACCAATCATGAAAAGGAGTTTATCCATTGTGGATTGAATCAAAGCCTCTCAGCCAATCACATTGAAGAGATGTAATCTTTCACTAATGGATGTGACTCTTCATTTGGATAGACGCAACCCTTCAAACTCTATAAATAGGGCTCCAATTCTTCAACAATTTCAGGGGGGATTCAAGTGCATCAACAGTGCATTGGATTAGTGTTGTATAGAGTGCAAAAAGTTATAGAGAGATATAGTGTGTGTATAGTTAGTTCGCTACGTTCTTAAGTGCTAGCGAGAAAATGTTTAAGTGATTCGAATCCTTGTTTCGATCACTAGATTTCTCTATATTCTCGAGCGATTGTTGTATAAGTGTACTTGCAAATCACTTATCAATAAAAGTTTTCGTTCTTCAATATTC
>CATIWQ010508695.1:0-20411 GCA_949673415.1 Euphorbia schlechtendalii
CTGAGGAAGTGGCAGTTTGAAAGGAGGGACTTTCTATAATTATTTCTGTCCATGAGTCAGTTTGGGAAGGGTACCCAAACTGAGGAAGTGGTAGTTAGAAAGGAGGGACTTTCTGTAATTGTACCTACCCATTGTAAAGGCTTCTCGGCCTATTGAAGGAACGAGAACCACTAGTGGATTAAAGCTCGGAGAGGGATCCGGGGACTAGATTAGGTAGAAGCTGAACCAGGATAAAATCTCAGGTGTAGTCGTTCTAACTTTAAGCGTTTAGCTTCATCAGTATATTACTCATTCATCTCTCTTATATTTGCTTGTTATCCATCTCGCACTGAGTAATCTTCACTCAGTAAGAGGTTGAAGATAAACTGTGCTAGCTTTGTTGAGCAGTTTATAAGTTTTTATGTCGCACTCAGCACGCATATAAAAACCATACTGAGTTAACTATAAAATGAAAAGAATCTAAAAGTTACCCAGTATTCACATTCACCCCCCCTCTGCTATTGTTATTAGCCGATTTACGGACCAACAAGTGGTATCAGAGTGGTTGCTCAAATCTAAGACTAATCATCTTGAGTCAGATCCTTAAATGGCATATAATAACTTCAGCTCAAATTCTGGTCAGTCAGTTCTTTTGAGAGAATGAATGTTTGTTACCAGACCTCCTCTATTTGATGGTAATCATTATACGTTTTGGAAAAATAGTATGAAGAATTTCATCCAGTCACAAAGTATGCAGGCTTGGCTCGCAATTGAGCTTAGCCCCAGAGTTCCTATTGAGGTCAGGAACGGTGTGCGTAGACCCGTGGATCCAGAGGACTACAATGACATTGATCTGAGGCTTCTCAAGGAGAATGCCGCAGCCATTAACTACTTACATTGTGCACTTGATCTTACAGAATTTAACAGGATCTCAGGATGCAAAACAGCATAGGAAATATGGAAGAAACTGGAGATTACCTATGAGGGGACAGACAAGGTCAAGGAGTCCAAAATAAATCTCATGCTGAGAGAGTATGAGATATTCTCGATGGCTGCCAATGAAGGTATTCAGAGTATGAATACCCGGTTCATTAACATTGTTAATGAACTAAAATGACTTGGAAAGGAGTTCAGCGAGGAAGAGCTCGTAAAGAAAATTCTTCGCACTCTCACAGTAGAGTGGGATTCCAAGAAGAGTGCAATCGAGGAAGCTCACGACCTTAAGACCTACAACTATGATGAGCTGATAGGGACCTTGCTGACACATGAGATGTCGTTGAGAAAGTACTCAGATGACTCCAAGAGAAATTAGAGCAAGGAAAATAAAACCATTATCCTCAAAGCTTAATCATCTGATGAGTCCACCAACTGCGACTCTGATGAAGACATGGCTCTTCTTATAAGGCATTCCAAATGCTTCATAAAAAGGGACGGGAAGTTCAATCAGAAGAAGTTTCCAGCTAAAATCAAGTCAACTCAGCACAAACGTAAAGTTGAGGAAGGACTAAGAAAAGAGCACGGCAAAGACATCAAGTGCTATGGGTGTGGAGAAAAAGGTCACATCCAGTCAAATTGTCCAAAAGCAAAGAAGGATAAATTCAAGAAGAGACTCTCCAAGAAGATTGAAGCTCTTGCTGCCACTCGGAGTGATTCAGAAGAATCTTCATCTTCTGACGAAGAAGTCTCTGATTCAGCTAATCTCTGCTTGATGGCTTTCGACAATCATGGCGAACGCTCAGCATCTACCTCTAGTTTAAAGTCTTCCGCTGACAACTCTGAAGCTGAGCATGATAAAGAGAAAGATCAGCATACTGAGGTACATTCTGATATTCCCTTATCAATTGAAGATTTCGCCCAAGCTCTCTTTAATGTAATGAAACTAACAAATAAATCAATGAAAAACATCAAAGAGATAGTGAGGAGAAGTGACGATCTGGAAGATACTAATGCTTCCTTATCGCTTGATATCTGCTTTCTTCTGGAAAAAGCTGAGTATCAAGAATGTGATATCAACAAGCTCACTAATAAACTAGATGAGTTGACTTCTGAGATATTAGTATTAAAGAAGAAAGAGGATCCTCCTCCTGCCAACAATCAAATTTTGAATAACCAAACTCGCAATTCAAAGAGGAACAAATCCTCTAAACAGAAGAAAGCGAGCCAGCCCAAGACAAAAACTGTGTGCGAATTTTATGGGAAAACTGGACATGTCACAGTAAAATGTAGACATAAAAATGGTTATTATGACAAATATGATTGGACAAACATAAGCACTACTAACAAAGGAAGACCCAGCTCAAAAGTATGGGTACCTAAGAAAACTTAATTGTTTTGCAGGTGAGCCTTAGATTCATTGATGAGTCTCAAATGTGGTACTTGGATAGCGGATGCTCAAGGCATATGACAGGAGATGAAAGCTAGTTCATCTCATTGGAATGCAAGAGAAATGGAAGTGTCAGTTTTGGAGACAACCAAAAAGGCAAGATTGTAGGGTGTGGCATTGTTGGCGTATCTTCCTCAATCGAAGAAGCGTCTCTAGTCAAAGGACTGAAGTTCAACTTGCTCAGTGTAACCCAGCTCTGCGATAAAGGCAGGTTGGTTATTTTCGACTCAGCAGGATGCTCAGTAATTGATAGTAAGACTAACTCAACCATACTCTATGCTCCTAGAACCAATAATGTTTATATGGTTAATTTATCCCCTGGCTCCTCTAATGTATGTCTCATATCTAAGGAGGAAAATGCTTGCCTATGGCACAGAAGGTTGGGTCATATCAATATGAACATTCTGTCCAAACTGGCCAAAAAGCAATTAGTTGTGGGGTTACCCAGAATCAGCTTTGAAAAGGATAAACTCTGCTAAGCTTGCCAACTTGGTAAGCAAGTTAAGAAATCATTTAGATCTATTAATCACATAGTAACTAAGTGACTGTTGGAATTACTACAACTAGAACTTTTCGGCCCAATTCAACCTATGAGTTTGGGTGGTAAGAGATTCACTCTAGTTGTTGTAGATGACTTCACGAGATTCACATGGGTAGTCTTGCTGAGCAGCAAAGATGAGACTTATGAATCTTTTGCCAAGCTCAGTATTCGGATAATGAATGAACTAGGAACTAAAATCAGTAGAATCCGAAGTGATCATGGACGTGAATTCTAGAATTTCCATTTCAAAGAATTCTGTTCAGTGCATGGTGTTGAGCACAACTTCTCTTCCCCCTATACTCCTCAACAAAATGGGGTTGTAGAAAGGAAGAATAGGACTATAGTTAAAATGGCTCGAACCATGCTGAGTGATAACAATCTACCATAATACTTTTGGGGAGAAGCTGTTAACACATCATTTTATATCTTGAATCGGGTTTTAATTCGCCAAACTCTTGAAAAAACTCCCTACGAGCTTTGGCGAGGGCGCAAGCCTAAGATTGGTTACCTCAGATCCTTTGGCTGTAGATGTTTTATTCTTAACACCAAAGAGCAATTAGGAAAGTTTGATCCTAAGTCTAATGAAGGTATCTTTCTAGGATACTCAACTAACAGTAAGGTATATAGAATATATGTCAAGCGAACCGGTCTCTTAGAGGAGTCTATGCATGTAGATTTAGATGAAACTAACATTGCAGAAAGACGTCTAAATGAAGAAGATGAAGGAGCCACTCAGTTTTCAAATTCGCTCAGTACACAGCATGCTGAGTTACCCAACTCAACACAGGATCTCCATGCTGAGGAAACCAAAGATGACGATGAAGATCTCTCAATCAACTTCAACGATGGAGAAGATAAATCACCTCCCCAGCATCCAATTATCAGTCCTCCAGTAGCTGATCCAAGTCTACTTAGAGAAATTAGAGCTCATTACAACCATCTGCTTAACAGCATAGTCTATGATGTTCACAATCCAGTAATGACAAAAGGATAGCTCAGCAGGATGATGAGTCATCCAGCCTTCATATCATTGATCGAACCCAAGAAGTTTGAAGATGCAGAAGGAGATGATTACTGGATGATCGCAATGCAAGAAGAGCTATATCAGTTCAAACATAATGATGTTTGGGATCTAGTTCCTAAGCCTAAAGGAAAATCAATAATTAGCACCAAATGGGTCTTCAAGAACAAGCTTGATGAAGATGACAATGTTGTTAGAAACAAAGCCAGGCTTATTGCTCAAGGCTACAATCAGCAAGAATGCATTGATTTTGATGAAACATATGCCCCAGTAGCCAGACTTGAAGCCATTCGAATCCTCTATGCTTTCACATCCCATATGAACTTCAAATTATTTCGAATGGATGTTAAAAGCGTCTTCTTAAATGGATTCATCCAAGAAGAAGTATATGTTCGCCAGCCTCCAGGATTTGAAGATGCCAAAAATCATGAGCATATCTTCAAACTGAAGAAAGCTCTCTACGGATTGAAGCAGGCGCCAAGAGCAAGGTATGAGAGGTTGACTAATTTCTTAATCAGCAAAGGCTATTAAAGAGGAAAAGCATATACGACTCTGTTTATCAGGTAAAGAAAAGAAGATGTGTTGCTAGTCTAAATATATGTTGATGATATCATATTTAGAGCAACTGATGAAAAACTGTGCAAGGAATTCAGCAATCAAATGAAGAGCGAGTTCGAAATGTCTATGATGGGAGAGCTCAATTTCTTTCTTAGTTTTCGAATCAAGTAGACTGAAGATGGAATTTTCATCAGTCAGGCTAAGTATGCAAGAGAAGTCTTGAAGAAATTTGACATGGTCCATTCAAAACCAATGTCAACTCCCTTGGCCACTAATACTAAACTGAGTAAAGACGAAGCAGGAAAACCTGTAGATAGCAAGTTCTACAGAGGAATCATTGGCTCTCTTCTCTATCTCACTACCAGCAGGCCAGACATTCAGTATGATGTGTGCTACTATGCTCGCTACCAAGCTGATCCTAGAGAATCGCATCTAGTAGGTGTGAAGAGAATTCTCAGATACTTGCAAGAGTCAATTGAAGCAGGTCTATGGTATCCCAACAGTTCAGATTTCACTCCTAAGGGATTCACAGACACAAACTATGGAAGGGATAAGCAGGACAAAAAAAGCACAATAGGAGGATGCCACTTCCTTGGAGAATGCCTTGTTTCTTGGTACAGCAAGAAGCAAACCTCAGTTGCGCTGAGTACATGGAAGCAGGAAGTTGCATAGCCCAACTTCTTTGGATAAAACAGCAATTGGAAGACTATGGAATCAAGTCTAATTATCTCAAAGTCATGTGTGATAATAAGAGCACAATCGATTTATCCAAGAATCCAGTCTAACATGGAAGAATAAAGCATATCAATATCAGACATCACTTCATTAGAGATCACGTACTGAAAGGAGATGCCAAGCTGGAGTATGTTCCTTATGAAAAACAGTGTGCTGACATTTTCACTAAGCTATTACGAAAGGACCAATTCATCGTACTGAGGAAGTTAATTGGTATGGGAAATCCACGTTGAAGAAGAATCAGAATGGAAATGAACTTCTCAAAATTTTGGCTAAGTGTTGAAGACCAAACTCTGAGAAGAAACATAGATAAACGCCGTCAGTTTTCCTAAAGTAACCGCGTGAGATTCAGTTTCGCGATTTTATTTCAATCTCCACGTTTCAAAATGACGTGCTTTTAAAGTGGAACCGTCATTTACTAAACTCACCGTTTTGCTGAGGCGGTTCATTAGTTGTTAATCTCAGCATTAATTATTCATCTTAAGCTGAGATTATGACACGTACCCTCTGAAATGGGTCTCTGTCTATAAAAGTTGAACTGATGAAGAGCGAAGGTTTACTTGCTTTTTGAATCTGAAACCTAAAGCATTTGAACCCTAGAAATTCCTCTTCTCTTTCAAAACTTTTCCAAAATTCCTCAAATGGTGAAAATCAAAAGCACCTACAGACTCAAAGAAGACACTAAGCTGAAGATTATGGTGGACAATCAAGGAAAGACGGAGAAGATTACTTTGAAGGCAGGAACTAAAATTGCTAAAATCGCCTAGGAAGATGACCTAGACTTTGGCCTAGTCTATACGATTGATTATGAAGGACTTCTGCTAAATAAGAAGATGCACATAGTTATCAAGCAACAGAGACTCCGTGAGTTTCTAAAGATGGTGGGTCCAGTAGTAACAGGACTCATGAGAGCTTTCTACACTCATTTATACACTATTGAGGGCCTCAAGGATGTCTTGATGATGGAGTGTGAAGGCAAAACCACACTGATCTGTAGCAGGCTCATTTCTAGCATTCTCAACATGCCAAATTCAAGCACTCAGCTCAGAAGGTCTGGAGACGAAGATACAGTGGTTATGCCTGAAGATTGGGAACTCCCCGCCAACTATGTATCTGGGGAAATTGCAGCCAGCGGGATGTCTTAGGAAGCCAGGATGTGTCATGAGTTGGTTGTGAAGCTGTTGCTGCCAAAGACTGGTTCGTTGACTAGCTGCACCTATTTCGAACTACCATATGGTAGAGGGTAAGAAACTTAACTATCCAGTGTTGATACTCCATCACCTGACCAAAGTGACTACCGTCTATCACTATGGCTACCTCATATCTGAGGTAATGAGGGCAGTGAAAGTCGATTTGGGCGAGTTTTTGGGGAGTCTGGTAGATCAATTCTACCAATAAAGAAGACGCTGGAGATGTCCCACTTCAGCAAGCTGACCAACTAAAAGGTACATGCTAGGTACAACAAAGCCAAACAGCAGCGTAAGCTGAAGTCAGTACCAACAGTAGTACCTGTGGATATCAGCAAGGAGGAGGAAAACCCCTTTGTGGCTGATTTTGGGGATGATTCAAGCTTTGACAATGTCCCTATTTCAAACATCTTTGAGAAGATTGCAGCCACCTCCTCCTTAGCACAGCAAGCTGCTTCCTCCAAGGCCAAGGGGAAGAGTCCTGCCAAGTCCAGTGAAGCTCTTGCTCAGCACCAGCGAAGGAGAATGGTTGCCAAAACCTGCACCCAATGGGAAGATGAGGCCAAGTTTCTAGCTGAGTAAATGGCAGAGGACAAAGAAGAAGAGACTGGGGCTGAGAAAACCTTGTGCCATAGAAAGCGCAAATTGGATACCTCAGAAGAAACTGAGGAGCAGGGTGAGGCCAAGAAGTCTAAGGAAGAAGCTTCTGCTGAGCTTGATGAGGTCATTGCCAAAGCTAAAGGCACTCAACGCAAGCGCTCTGCCACCCACAGACCTCTGAAGCGTAATGTTCAGGTGGTGAGCAGCGAGGAAGATGTTGGAGCAACCTAATCCGATATTCTTGAGGAGTCCGATCCTCAGGATCCCAACATCTCCTTACCCCCTATCACTCAAACTGAGGAACCTTCTACTCAGTTTGAAAAACCTCAAGCTGACCCATCCTTGGGTCAAACAGCTATCCTAGAGGTTCCTCTAAATCCTACCCCTATTTCTTCTGTAAAGCCTCAATCTCCTACTCCTGTACATTCTTCAATCCCCACAGTTTCTACTCCTGTAGATATTGAATTACCAACTGTAGATTCACCTCCTCCTACTAATACTGTAAATTCTCCAGTTAACATTCCTTCTTCTCCTGTCCATAACCAATCCTCTCCTATCAACATTTCATCTCCAACCACTAGCCAAGACCATTCCTCTCCACCTCCTTCACCAGTTCCTAACCCTTCTCCAGTACAACATCAAACTCAAGCCACCGTTCCTTCAATTCCTCCCAAGCCAATTCCTTCTTCTGAACAAACACCCTCTTCTTCTTCAAACCCATCTTCTACCCCCTTAACCCATCAGGTTAAGAAAGTTCCCAATGCTGAGAACTCCGCTCAGTAGGGAAATGCAAGTGATCAGTCTGCTGAGGTAAATTTTATAACCAAGGAAGCACCTGAATCCAGTAAACAGCTAGAAATGGCTGATACATCCTTCCTCACACAGATCTGTGAGTTAGCTAGAAAGCAATTTCCAGCACTCAAGACTGATGTTGAGTTAGATGGAGTAGTAAGCCAAGCGCTACTGACTTAAGAATTAACGAACTTATCTGCTAGACCCAAGGTAAAATTGCCTGAGTTCGAACAGCACACAAGTGTGCCTAGTGAAATCTCTCTACTTTGAGGAGTTTGAGAGAATCCAGTCTAGCTTATTAGCTATTCAGAATCACTTGGCAAAAGAGAGTGCCAAGAGTTTGGTTGATAAGATGGCGTTGATCCTGAATGGATTAACTGAGTCTGCAGCCCAGCTTGGAGCGATCACTGCATCTATCCCCACGTATATTGTGCTGGAAAATGCTGTCGCAGGAAAGAAAAAGGGTAGTGTAGATGCTGCCACTGAGCAGATGAGTCTACTGAGTGCCAATTTGGCTACTCAAGTGACACATATTCATGAATTCGGTAAGGAGCAAACCAAAATAAAAAGGCTCACTGATCGCAAGATTGCTGAGCTGAACACAGAGGAGACAACTACAAAGGACATTTGCCATAGCATAGCGAGGGTTATGGAGCAAGAGGCCAAGTTCATGCTCCTCTATGACCAGAAACAAGACCAAGTCTCGAAGTTGTTGGAAACTATCTCTGCAAAGCTGGATAAGGCACATGGCGGCAATTTGGATTCTCTCTGCACTAAAATGGAGTCAGTTCAAAGAGAGATTACAGAACACATCACGGACAAGGTTGCTTCTTCACAGAAGTTCTTTGTGTCCGCCATGGGATAACTATTCCCTGCCATGCCAACTCCTAGTATGCCTTCAAGCGAGTCTCTATGCCCAAAGACTGGATTGTCAATTCACGCTAAGCTTGATGAGTTGAAGTCCAACATCTATGCCACATCACAAATGATTGATGCCTTAACGAAACGGAAAGAGATAGATAGCAAGGATATTGAATTCACTTCCAAAAATATAGCTGCCATCTGCCCAAAGATCTGCGACATTGAATCAAGGCTGAAGATCACACTGATAGTAACAGACTTCCGCGGCTTACTCCATTATTTTCAACTGTTCGTGAGCCAAGGTTTTGATCAAATCGCTCATCTCACAAGGTACCATTATCTGCTGCTGGGTGAACTGAATGACCAAGACTTCCTCTCAACTAAGGGTAAGGAGCAACTGGAGCAAGAGATTTTCCCTGCAATCATTGGCCAGCAGGAAAGCTTCCAAGCTACTCTCGATGTCTTCAATCTGTGCCTGGATCAAATTATTCAAGGCCAGATAACAATGGGGGAAAAGTAGCTGAAGATGCTACCCGAACAGTAAGTCGGCTCAAGGGATCTCTTCCTAGGCATAGGGATCCACAACAAAGGTCAAGGGCTCAGGACAAGGATAAGTAAAAATAGCGTGGATCCTCTTCCTCAGCTCATAGGCTTTAGGCTAGTTCCAAGTAGTTGAATAAAAACTTGTAATAGGACTTAATGTAATCTTAGCTCAGAACATATGTTATGTACTGATTAAGTTTCTTATTAATAAAATACAAGTTTTTCACCTCAAAGTTAAGTTCTTCTTAACTTATAATATGTTGTTTGAATGTTTCTGTTGTGATGATATGTATAATGCAGGAATTCGTACAAGAGACCAAACCTTGAAGAAAAGCTGAAATTAGATAAAAGTCTTAAAAGGAAAATCCTCTAAGTATGGGGGAGCTGAGCTGCTTAAGGAAGACTCACTCAATATAGGGGAGTTCTTGAAGTTGACTAAGGAAAGTCACTCAGTAAAGGGAATCTTACATCACTATCCAGGTATATCAGTTATTGTTAAACTGTCTCACTTAATTAAATTCTTCATCTACCTAGTTTGCTATCTGTCCAAAATGGGGAGATTGTAGAACCCAAGTTAATCAGTACTTAACTGTACTTAAAAACGTTTTGGAAATAGCAAACCTAATAGGCTAGTGAATTTAATTAAGTACTAAGTATATTCTTAATTAATGAAGCTGACTTAAGTATTGTGATAAACTAACTCAGTTTGCTGTATGTAATTAATTAAGTTACGGCTTAGATAGGAAAAGCTGAGTTCTTCTTTACTAAGTAGAATCCATGCTGAGTACTATGCAGTTTAGGTAATAGTCACTCAGCACGAACTGAGTGCTACTTTTATTAATTAAAAGCATTACTTTATTATGATACCTTGAGAATTATTTAACAGCTGTACTACTAACAGTTTCTGTTAAGAAATAGAATATACTTTTGTTGCTTTTAAGGTCAAATTATGCAGCAAACATTAGAATATTCATAGTGGCTTACACAGGACAAAAGTAGTTCCACTCCACAAAGACTTGTCGGAATCTTTCCACAAATGTCCAAGATGAGTGCGCCTCTGTCAACCCCATTCCTTGGTGTCTTTGCGTGTGTCAGTCAATGTCAGCAACATTCAACCAATAAAATAACACATTGTTCTGCACGCGTCTCTCTCTCTCTAAATCTGGATCACTTGAAGATAAAATAGCTTTCGTCCATGGAAGCTTATCTCGCCTCAACGTTCATTTTTCTGTTTCTAAATATCCCAGAAGCTATCTCCAACGAGAAGATTTGAAAGACGTGAAGAGAAGAAATATTAAAGAACTACAGAGATGAGATGCCTACAACGGCTACTTCGTAGATCCTCTAAGTATAAATAGAAGACTGAAGCAGACATTAAAAAGAACAAGCGAATCACCTTGAATTTCATAAGAGCTAAAGTCACTGCAAAACATTCTAGCTTCATAGAAATTCAAAACCAAGCAATCTGCAAACAACCATTTCTATATCTATTTGTAATAGAGAGAATTAGCTTTGAGAGATAAATTTGTAAGGATTCAACATTTTATAAGTTGAATTCAGTTCGTAATTCTCTTTTGAGATTTGAGTGTCAGTTTGGGAAGGTTACCCATACTGAGGAAGTGGCAGTTTGAAAGGAGGGACTTTCTATAATTATTTCTGTCCATGAGTCAGTTTGGGAAGGGTACCCAAACTGAGGAAGTGGTAGTTAGAAAGGAGGGACTTTCTGTAATTGTACCTACCCGCTGTAAAGGCTTCTCCGCCTATTGAAGGAACGAACCACTAGTGGATTAAAGCTCGGAGAGGGATCCGGGGACTGGATTAGGCAGAGGCTGAACCAGGATAAAATCTCAGGTGTAGTCGTTCTAACTTTAAGCGTTTAGCTTCATCAGTATATTACTCATTCATCTCTCTTATATTTGCTTGTTATCCATATCACACTGAGTAATCTTCACTCAGTAAGAGGTTGAAGATAAACTGTACCAGCTTTGCTTTGCTGACAGTTTATAAGTTTTTATATCGCACTCAGCACGCATACTCAGCACGCATATAAAAACCATACTGAGTTAACTATAAAACGAAAAGAATCCAAAAGTTACCCAGTATTCGCATTCACCCCCCCTCTACTATTGTTATTAGCCGGTTTAAGGACTAACAATTTTTTTTGAAGAAAAAGACAGATATCAATGCTCAAGCTTCGGGTATTCCAACTAGGTTGGCACCCCCAACCACGAGAGAGGAGACATGGCCAAAAGTATTATTAAAAGGTCATTCTCGAGGTGAGAATAACAAGATCAAGTACAAGCAATGAAGAGGTTCGGAAAATTAAAAACATCTCAAACATTAAAAGGCAATGGCCTCCTTTTACATTTGAAAATGAAAAAAAAATGCAAACTAGAAAGAAGGATGTCCTCAGTGGTAGCTACGTTATCGAACACCATTCCGTTCCTCCTTTTCCAAATGTTCCAAGCAATAAAGAACCAAAGGGATGTTGCAAACTCTCGATAGGGGCCTGCTTTAAAGTAACTCCTCCAAGCCATGACAAAATCATACCCGGAGAAAGGAATAGTGAAAGATACTCCTAACAACCAAAATAAATCATGCCAGATAATAAAGTTGTTATGGCAGTGAAGAAGCACATGGTGAGAGGTCTCCATCTCCTCGCAGAAAGGACAAGAAGAATTGTCAAGGCAGCCCCAGTGAACAAGAAACGACTTCGTTGGAAGCTTACCGTGGAAAAGAAGCCAACCAAAGAAATGAACTTTCGGCAGGAGGCAAGCATTCCAAATAATCAAAAAATTAAGAGACGGAGCAGCCGGGTTGAGGGAATGAATAAACTCAGCATAATACTGCTAGCCGAAAACCTATTAGGTCCTCCAACGTCCCAGATGAACCTGTCGACGCGATCACCAAAAGCCGGCAGCAACTGACGAAGGGCATCACCGTTAGAGTCAGGGAAAAGGTTCGGGTAGGCCTGTAAGATCCATGTCAAGAGCTGATCGCAACGCTTTCTGCTTGACAACCTGAGAAAACGCTTCCAAAATGGCCCGGAGTAAGCTGATGGACTGCACAAAGCAGAACAACCTTCACGTACCGAATAATGTTTTCGATTGTACAGGGAGAACAGGTTAGGAAATAAAATGGACAACGGCTGGTCAGAGGTTCAGTTATCAAACCAGAACGAGCAAGAATCACCATTACCAATTAACGACTTAACGTTAGAGATAAAGATGGTCCACAGTTGAACATCCATGAAGCAACACTTCCTAATCCCTTTCTAAATGTACAATAAAGCTTTTGGTTCGAAGTCCTCGAAAGAAGACCATGACGAAAACCCATAGTGTTTCACACAAATGTCAAACTAAAGAGAGCCATTATCCGAATCGCAAATTCTCCAAATCCACTTCAACAAGAGACTACCATTCACAATCCTAAGATCTCTAATAGAGAGCCCTCCTCAATCTTTAGGGAGCATAATAGCATTCCAACTAACTTTGCAAATCCCATTTGAGAGCGCATTCCCTTTCCACAAGAAATTTCTCATAAGACGGACAAGTTTTAATTTGATCGACTTTGGCACATAGAAGAGCAAAAGGAGGTAAATGGGTGGGGCTGCCAATACCTAATTAATAAGCACAATTCTTCCACCGTACGAGAGACATTGACCTTTCCATCCGGCTAGTCGATTCTGAAATTTCACGATCAACGGGTTCCAAGAGGAAATCGGGATTCTTTTCAAACAAAGAGGGATTCCGAGGTACGAAATGGGAAATCTTTCTACTTTGCAACCCATGAAATTAGCACAAGATTAGACAACGGTTTCATGAACATTCACCCCAATTAAAGAACTTTTACTGAAGTTAATGCTAAGACCCGAGCTCACTTCAAAGCAGCGCAGAATTCGCATGAAAGAGGGAAGAAGGGACGGGTTTGCCGGGAGGAAACATAAAGTGTCATCCACAAATTGGAAAACCAATAAACTTTGGTGGAACCTTAGATATTGAAACCCAGAACAATCCCTTCACGGACACTAGCATTAAAAAGCTGCTTGAAACCTTCAATCGCAAGAACAAAGATGAAAGGGGAGATGGGATCGCATTGCTTAACTCCTCTACCCAGACGAATAGGCTCAGAAGGGATACCATTTATCAAAAGAGATGTTGTCGAGTTAAGCCTACAATTAGATAACCAACGAATCCATTTATCATCAAACCCCATCCTCTTGAGGACCGCATCAATATAATTCCAAGAAATACTATCGAAAGCCTGCTTGAAATCTAATTTCAAGGCTAGACACGAACGTTTCTGAGAGTAGATGGAATGCACCACTTCCGAAGCAATGAATGAGCACTCGTGGATACTGCGCCCCTTAATAAAGGTTAATTAATTCTCCAAGATAAGGAGTGGGAGGCACGATTGCAGCCGTGAAGATAAAACCTTTGAGATCATTTTATAGATTCCGTGAATTAGAGCAATGGGATGGAAATTATTTAAGGTGCACGATCCCGGAACCTTTGAGATGAGGAAGGTGAAGGAGGATTTAATTGAATCTGGGAGAATACCGGAAGCGAAAAACTCATTGAAATTCTCCAAAATAAGAGGCTTTAATTCACTCCAAAACCTTTTGTAGAAAAAGAAGTTAAACCTGTACGGCCTCGGCGCTTTCCCTTCATTGCAATCACAAACCGCTGACCAAATCTCCTCTACTCTGAAAGGAGTAATCAACATAGCATTAGAATCCTCATTAAGCTGTCGAAACCCCATACCACAAAGAGAAAAAGGCACCGACTCCTGCTTAGAGAACAATTTACAATAAAAGCCTGTGATAGCTGACATAATCTGATCCGGGTCGGTAATGAGTGAACCGTCAATGTCCAAATGGGAAATACGATTCCCCCTGAATCTGGTTGAAGCAACACGATGGAAGAAGCCAGAATTGTCATCCCCCAACACAATCCAATTAACCCGAGATTGTTGATGTCGCATCTTTTCTAAACTATGATGACACTCAAGGAGAGAAGATTTGGCTGACTGGAGCTCCGAGGTCGCAGACCCCACAATAGGTCGAGAGGCTGAACTAGAGGTAAGTGAGGCCACCTTAGCCTCCAGCTTTCTAATCTTGTGATCCAGGCCTCTAAAGCTCTCGAGATGCCAAGGTCGAATAGTATCACGAAGGTGGCAAAGCTTGAAAGCAAGATCTTTCGAATGCCATCGGGTGCCAATGTGCTTCCATTTTCTGGTAATGAACAGAAGGAAATCGGCGTTGTCTCACCAGTAATTCAGAGAACGAAATGGCTTCTGCTTTGCTAAAGTAACCGGGTGTGACGTAAAAAAAAGATGCAAATGATCCGAAAGCGAAGAACCAATGGTCGAAATAAGAATCGAAGGCCAAAAATCAAGAATCCCTCTCGAAACAAGAACTCGATCAATCCGAGAAAAAGAAATCCTATTAGACCAAGTAAAGTCTCTTCCCGAAAAAGGGAGGTCATGAAGAGAGTTGTTGTCAACAAAGTCTCTAAACTGCATCATCGAATTAGAAAAACCCCCACTCATATGATCCGAGCTGTGAAACGCTTCATTAAAATCGCCACATAAAATCACGCGATCAAGGGCATAAATATAAGATGATAAAATCTCCCACATGATAAAACGCTCGACTAAACAAGTAGATTCGTAGAGACATACCGCCATAATGTCAAACTCGCTAAAAACGAAACGGATCATAGCCCATCTCTCAGCCAAATGTAAAATAGATCCAGTCAACAAAGCTGAATTCCAAGAAATCAAAATGCCACCAGAAAAGCCAGCGAAAGGTACAACACAAGAAGAAAAGTCATTATGACCCCAGATACTATGAATAGACAAATCTAAAATGGTGCTCACCTTCGTTTCAAGAAGCATAAAAAAATGCAAATGCCTTTTACGAATCAACGACAGAATAAAAAGCTGCTTCGGACCACAATGCACCCCTCCTCTACAATTCCAACTAATGAAGTTTAAAGGCATAAAGGACAAGACAAAAACCTTGGAATGCAACACGAGGCAGACTACTGCCTTCTGTCCTCAAGAGCGAGCACCACTATATCAATATGATCATCCTCGAACAAGCCAACGGCTTTTCCCACATTAAAGGTCAACAAATCTTCATTACTGCTCCCCCTCAAAAGCATCCTTTAATGGTAATCTATTTATATTCGGAATATCCATGCCCGAGGGAGAGGAAACCTGTCGAAATACATCACATCGCTACCTCGAAACTGAATTCACTGCTGCCAAAACACCTGCGCTAGCCGAAGCTGCCTTAATCCGAGAATCTGCACTTGTTGAATCTGCTCCAGCTCGACCAAATGCTACTGCCGAGACTGCAGGGCTGGTGCGAACAACTAGGTCAGGCACGGTCTTCGGGATGGCCGAGTTCAGCGAGGAAGGGGAGCCACTACCGGAATCAGAATGCAAATCAGAAACGCTTTCCTCGGAGCTAACCGAGACTCCATCAGAACCATCAACATCCCTTCCCACATGAAAGTTATTCTCAACCCTTAAAGAAGTGAAAACCATGACTTCGGAGCTGTTCACCATCAAATTAAGTGGCTTGGTAGAAGCTCCCAGAGGGATAAAAATAAGGCAAGAGATCAGGTCAACCCTAACAGGACTCATAAAGTCATAGTTGATGGAGAGAACTTTTCCAAACCTCGAAGCAAGGTTCCGAACTAAAGGCTCGCAAAGAATCATCGGAGGAATACCCATGAGGTCCAGGAACATCAGGCATTCCCACGGAGCTAAACTGGAAGAAAGCTTTTCCACATTAGCCAAAAGGTGTTGAATCACCTTCCAATCTCCTACCACAAAATCATCTAACGCCTCAATCGAATTAAACTAATAACAACAAGGTCTCCCCCCATGGGGGCTGCAAAATCGATGGAAAAACCATGATCCGAGAAAATATCGAAGATGATCCTGATAATAGAGATGTTGAAAACCTTGATCACACAAGCTCTAGCTTTCCAAGGTGCAACTTCAATCGCTAATTCCGAAGACGAATCAATTGCTGGTTTTACCGAACTAGGGCCACTGACTTTGGGCTTCGATCTAGGGTTTGACACAACGTTAGCATATGATCTCTCGTCCCTCGAAGATGATCGGAAAATGGGATTGGCCTTAGGTTTGGATGTCTGAATGGGGGCGGAAGGTCGAACGGAGCTGCTGTATCTAGCAATGGAGGCTCGAAATTTCATTGCGCCAATCGAGATGGCATTCAATCGAAACAACGCTTCATGAACCGGCAGAGAATCCGATAAAGTTAAGAACCCAAAGTTTAGGTTTCTCAGATTCTTCTTCCTCGCAAAATTCACTCTTCCAAAGACCCCTATTCTTCTGAAAACTCTCGACATAGAGCTAGAATCATACACGTTGGGGAAATTCTCGAAGTAGATCTTCGAGGGGAGAAAGGAAAGAGTGGTTCTTAGGATTTGCATTGGTGGGTGGGAAGGGGTACGTACCGCTGCGGTTAAGGTTGGAGGAAGAATGGCGGTTATGGTTACCAGGTCTCGGGATCGCCGCCATTAGTTTCAAATACAAACTGAAAGCAGACGGAGTTGTAGCAGGAGGCAAACTGAAAAAGGCTTCCTATAAATAGTTGGATCTTAAGTATCGGAAAAGCTGAAGATAAAAACTATTCAAGAAAGGACTTTCTTTAGATCGGAAACAGCCTCCCCCGTTGTTGATGTGATCGGAAAACAGACTGCTCCGATGTTGAGAAACCAAGAAGAAAACTTTAGCAAACCAACCAGAAAATGGAATAAAAATCACTTTCTTCAAAGTAGACGAACTCCCAAGAAGAGGAAGTCAGTAGCTGCTTTAAAAAGCAAGAAGCTTCTTCATGAGCTTAACAAGTAAATCCCAGAAGAAGATAGAAATAAATCCCTTAGAAAACACCCACATGCAAATCAACGCTAAATCTTCAATAGATCTTAGAAGAAAATTGTGGACCCAGAAGTCACTAATTAAGCAATCATGGAGGCAGAGATGGAAGTGGGAGATAGGACAGGCAGATGAGTGAAGTTTGTTGCCGGATCTGTGCAAATCAGATCTGAGTACATGATGAAAACAGGCAGATGAGTGAAGTTTGTTGCCGGATCTCATCTTGATGATTTCTGATCTGATCTTTCCACAGCATCAATAAAGATTACAATTTAAGGTCTATTTATACTAGTAAATAAAAACATTTAGATAAGTCAAATGAAACTCAAATTACATCATACCAAATAAAATTCTAATACAAAGTCTAACACTATCTTCATACCAAATTCCACCTATGGGCCTTCCTTATTTGGAAACTTCTTTTGAGTTTTTGACTGTTTTGTGATCAATTTGATTAAGCATTAGTTTTGCTTAGGCCAGTTTTGTTAATTAATTTTAAGTTCAGGAAACATGACTTCCATATCTTCTATTCCTTATATTGCAAATTACTTGTGAAAATTCTGGGCATGACTTTTTAGTTTTTAATCAATTAATTGAGCTGTAAACGTTAGATGAAATCAACTATATGGAATATCTCATGAAACTCTATCGAAATTATTATCTAACAAATACATATTTTAAACTATAATTTCTCTTCAATTAATTTTAGATTTATCTCTTTTTCTCTACCAACCTTAAGTTCCAACTCTTTCTAACTTCAACTAGCACATGTCCAAACCACATTAGTTTCATTCTCTTAATTTTATCCTCAATCTGCGCCACACAAATCTTTAACAGATGCACTCAATTAATTCTAAATCGATCCTCTACAAAAAAGATTCCCGATTTATACAATTTTTTTATTTCGATCCATTTTTATTAGACCTTCATCGTTCTCACAATTTATCTTCAATATGTTATATGTGTCACCTAATCTTTCGACAGATATGCTCAATCATTTAAAATACGAAAATGTATGATCGCTGATCCACCTAAATTAACATTATGTCCATGTTCTTACCTGACTCATTGAAAACATGTCTTAATATGGTAATTCAATCCATCATTGTATGACGTTCATCCCGTAAATATCCTCGTTATGGCCACACTAATTTATTTCAATTTTTTTATGTTTTCTTCCATCTATGATTTTTTTTATAGAAGCAGCAACCAAAACTAGCCCAATTGGAAATTATATAAACAAACCTGAGTTCGTACTTAACTGTTTCGTGCCGTCACCCCATTTTCTTCTTTGCCATTTTCCTCTTTCATTATATTTTCTATACCACAATTTAAGGAGCAAGTCTAAAACATAAAATTATACAAATGGCATTAAGTTTATCAAAGTTCAAAACTAAACAAATCCATATAATTCCATGATCTACTTCTAATAATTTTGAGCAAAACTTAAATTCAAAAAGTGTGGAAGAAAAGAAGAATCATTGTTAAGACCCCAAAAACTAGTTGATAAATATAAAACCTAGATACACCCAATTTTCATTCATCCTTTTACTTTAGTTTTAGTTTTTCTAATGATCTAATTCAATTGTTTGGTGTGTGCGGTTTTAATAAAATTGCATATTAAGGAGACTTCCTGTCTCCTTGCTATTCAATTACGTTCGTTTTAGCCTAACTTAACTTTCAAATGCGTATAGACTAATTATTTGCACGCCAAAGAAAATTCTCTTATTTCCGGGGTTGAAATTTTGACCATTTCACAACTTCTTAAAGAGTCCTTATTAATCAACCACATTCATAGTATATACCCCAAATAAATTCCTTAAAACGAACACATTCAACCATATATATAATAGAATTTGCCATTCTTTATATTTTTCTTATCATTGATTAACTTCAACATTACAATATAAATTTTCTAAAATAATTAACACTTTAGTCGGATATATATTAAATCACAAGCTATATGTTTTCACTTTTCACATTAATTTTTCCTAATTAGAGAGGATTCAGATTTCTTGTCACAATTTTCGAACAAATTAGCCAGATATATGTTGGCCATTGAAAAAATAAGAAATTTTTCTAATAAAAGCAAAAATTTAAAAAAATATATAAATCTAAAAAGAACGGAGAGGTTCTTCTTTAATAGTTTCCAACATAGGCTTTCTTGATCTACAAACAGATAATCTGTACATTGAAAATCCATCAACCTCTTCACCGCCCAATCTCAGCCCTCCATTTTCACTGCCCTGCAAACCGCCCTCCTCCTCCTCGGCGGCGGCGGGGGTCTCCGGCAATACTCTAACCTTGCTATTCCCGCCAGAAATACGCTTAGCAGCAGAATTGGCGGCCAGAAAAAGCGAAGCCATATCAGCAGCGGTCACAATAGAATTGACTCTTTTCATCGGAAACATGACGTAAACATTCCCGAACTCGACCTCCTCGTCGGCGGCGAGGGCTGAGAATCTCCGGCCCATGTGAAGAGATTGGGAGTTTACCAAGAAAAAGCCGGGGCATTCCAACATAAGCTCCGCCGCTTTAACAGGGTGGCGGAACTGCCGGACTTCGCCGCCGGGAAGAATAACACGAGCAGCCTTGGAATTTTTAATCAGAGGAGTGGCCAAAGTGCAAGAAACATAATTGCCCATTGTTCGATTGAATCGATTCCAAGAAACCAAGAAAATTGAACTAAATTTGGAGGAAATTGGGAAAGAAAAGGGTATATATAAGGGTTGGTGTGAAAGGGTCAAAAGGGAAGAATATTAAATGATTTGAGAAATTAGGGCTAATTCTTTTTAATTTGGGAAAGAAATACGCGTTAGGTTAGTTATTAATGTGAGCAAGAAAAGGAAAAGAAGTTGCAGTTCAGGATTTAATATTGTTTGTTTTGATGGTTTCTTTTTGGCTAGCTGTTGTTTGCGTGTGGACCATTTTATTATTTTGATTTGCCAAGCTGTAATAAATCAATTAGAAGTTAGATTTTAAAACCCACCCATTTGTAACACATTTGCGCATCAAATGTTTCCGCTACCACCTTGTTCTCTTCGTCTTTATTTGATTCAGTTAAGTTCAATTCAATTCAATTCAGTTTAGATCTATTAAGTTAAGTTAAGTTAAGTTTAGTTAAGATCTACTAAGTTCAGTTTAGGTCCATAGATTTTAATTTTAATAATGATTATTCTAATTAATCTTTAATAAAAATTAATAGTAATAATAATAAAAAGAAAAACAATGATAAAAATATTAATATAGAAAAATAATTATTATTTAATGTAGTTAATATTGATTATAAATATA
>CATIWQ010508698.1:0-10012 GCA_949673415.1 Euphorbia schlechtendalii
AATATTTGTATGCTTTAATCTTGTAAATTTGGAAAATGTCGTACATCGTGGTACCAGAGCCTGTTTACATGATTATCGCTTGATCTATGTTTAATCTTGTTCTAATTAGGGTTCCTTGAAAGGTCTTTTTTTTAAAAAAAAAACTCCCGGAGAGTCGATGTAACTCTCTAAAAGCTAAAAGGATGAGGCGGGAGAAAATTTCTGGGCGAAGTCCCCAACTAGGTTAGTTTCACCGCTTATCTACAAAACTCCCACCTCTCTTTTATTGAATCAAATAGTTACAATTCTCAAGAAGAGAATGGTAACTTAAATACAAAGCAAGAGTCTTGGGTTTACAAATAAGTCAGATGAAGACAAACAAATGCTACGTTTATTACAACGAAATAAAAACCAACAAAGATTAATACTGGCTATGAAAATATACCGAGTGTCAAGCTTTTCTTCAAATACCCATTTGTTGTGGCTTTTCCAAAGAGACCAAATGATAATAAACCAAAGAGATGTACCAAAATTACTTGATTTCCACGGTCGAAAAAGCTCTACCCAAATATGAAAAAATTCCAAGAGCGAGTTTGGGAAAGGAAGGGGAGTTTCCAACCAATTAAGTGCTTCTAACCAAATGCAAAAACTTGAGCGGCAATGAAGAAATAAATGGTCAATCATTTCAACTTCGCTACAAAAGGGGCAAATTTGATCGCCAAACGCTAAGCAACCTCTTGAAAAAAGAAAAGCACGAGTTGGAAGTCTACCATGAACGAGAAACCATCCAAAAAACTTAATTTTTGGTAAAATGCAAGCGGACCAATTCGAAGAAAAGTCTTGCGGAGGGGCTGACCAAAAGGAGGAACGGTAGAAAATACTGTAGAATGAGGCTACCGAGTATTGTTTTGGCAGCCCATTCATCCAAAAAAAACCTATCATCATGATCCCCAAACTGTGGCAGCTCCCTAATGACATCAGCAGCAGCAAACAGACTTGGCACAGCAAATTGAATCCAGGTCCGAAGTTGGCAACAGCGTTCTCGTTGTGATAGACGGAGATTCCTCTTCCAAAATGGC
The DNA here is from genome assembly GCA_949673415.1 of Euphorbia schlechtendalii. NCBI lineage: Eukaryota > Viridiplantae > Streptophyta > Magnoliopsida > Malpighiales > Euphorbiaceae > Euphorbia > Euphorbia schlechtendalii. Next base: position 1,059 of record CATIWQ010508698.1, read on the forward strand.
CAGCCAAAATAATTGGAGTCAAAGATAGCCAAGCATCCAAAGATGGTTGAGCACCGCTTGTTGTTGCATAATAAATAGAGGTCCGAGAAGAGGTGTTGTGGAGGTTTGTCCGTCGTCCAATTATCGTACCAAAAAGAAGACGCAACTCCATTGCCAATCTCCATACGGCAATTAGCCAAAAACGAATCCATTTTCACATTATCACGTGAACAACATGCAGCAATCCCCTTCCAAATAGGTGACAAAAAGCGGCTGTCCAAGTTTATTAAATCAACCCAAGATGTGAAATCATAATTAGCAACACAGAAAGTATACCAAAGTGAGTTCCAATCGGCCGTTCTAATCTTCCAAATCCACTTGAATAAAAGGCTGGAATTTATTAAGGAAAAATCCCTAATATTTAATCCTCCTAGTCGATAGGGTAAATTAATGGTTGCCCAACTAATCATGCAAATCCCCGTTGAATCCGAATCACCTTGCCATAAGAAATTCCTTATTAGTTTCGTTAAAGTAACATTAACGGAAGATGGCATCTTGTGTAAAGACATAAGATAAATTGGAAGGGAGGATAGTACCAATTTGATTAAAACTAGTCGACCGGCATATGAAAGACAACGACCCTTCCAATTCACAAGACATTTCTTGAATTTGCCCACCAAAGGATCCCAACATGCTAATGGCAACCTATTGACACAAAGAGAAGTGCCAAGATAAGTGATCGGGAATTTTTCAATTCGACATCCCAAGAGCGAAGCACCCAATTGAAGAAAAGCATCCGAGCAGTGAATGCTAAGTAACGTGCTTTTGTGAAAATTAATTCGTAAACTAGAAATAAGCTCAAAGCATTTGAGTATGCGAATGGAATTGCTAAGACATGCCGCTCCAGCTAGTTTCGGAATAAGAACCGTAAGCGAGGTCTTAATAGAACTTGCCAGCCGAGAAGAGGAGTGAAAATCATTGACTAATCGCATAATTTTAGGTTTTATGTCATCCAAAAACCATTTATAAAAATGGAAATTAAAACCGTCCGGACCCGGTGCTTTGTTCTCTCCACAATCACATATAGCATTCCAAACGTCATCAAGTGTAAAAGGGGCTGTCAATAAATTACTTTGTGCCTCTGAAACTTGCTTGAAATTCAGGCCACATAGTGAATAAGGGATTTTGGGGGCATCAGCAAAAAGGTTCCCATAATATTCCTGGATCGCTGAAGTGATTCCCACCACATCCGAGATCAAACACCCATTAACTTCCAATTGTAAGATCTGATTGTTACGATGATGAGCTGACACCACACGATGGAAATAAGAGGCGTTGTTGTCTCCAATTAAAGTCCATGCTACTCGAGATTGTTGATGACGCAACTTCTCAAGATTACTGCGAAGAAGTAGGAGAGTATTCTTTTTTGCTGCAAGTTGCATAATGATGTCAGCCGTAAGAGGACGAACAATATCACTTGATGTAAGATTTAATACAATCGATTCTTGATCTCGAATCCTCTTTTCAAGTTGACCAAAGTTGGAATCATGCCACGGTTTAATTGAATTGTTTAAAAGCCGAAGTTTGAAATTAAGGAAGATTTCCAATTGTCCTCACAAGACAAAAGGTGTCAATAAGGAATGTTGGGATTTCCTCACTAAAGTCCAAGACAAAAGGAATCATCTGACATGCATCATTATTCAGTGTCTCCGAGCATATCTGCCAACTTCAGCAATTCAATCAATCTGAAGATTCCATGTTGCATTATCGCGCGCCTCTCTCAACCGAATTGCTTGAAGACAAAATGAGATTTTATCAATAGAATTTTATCATGCCTCAACATTCAAATTTCTATCTCTAAATGTCTTAGAATCTGTCTCCAACGGGATGATTCGAAAGATATGAAGAGAAGAGAAATTGAAGATCAACAACCTCGAAAATTTTCAACAGCTACTTCGCAAAGCTTCAAGTATAAATAGAAGACCGAAGCAGACGTTCAAACTTGGTGAAGCTCCTCGAATTTCATTTAGAGCGGAAAATCTGTGAAATTACTCCTAGCTTCAAGAAATTGCAAACTCAAGCAATAAGTAAACACCAATTCCTAATCTGTTTGTAATAGAGAGATTTACTTAGTTTGCAATCTTTTCATTTGAATCTGAGTGTTAGTTTGGGAAGGGTACCCAAACTGAGTTGAGCGGTAGTTAGGAAGGAAGGTACTTTCTGTAAAACTGTGTCTACCCGGTGTAAAGGCTGCTCCGCCTAAGTAAGGAATAAACACTAGTGGATTAAAGCTCGAAAAAGGTATCCGGGGACTGGAGGTAGGCTTGGGGCTGAACCAGGATAAAATTTAGGTGTTGAAGTTCTAAACTTACGCTTTTAGCTTTTACTTTGTTCACCTCATTCATCATCTCTCCTCTATTATCCATTTTGCTTGAAAAACCAATGCAGATTTTAGATAAACTATGCTAGCGAAGCTGAGTAGTTTATACAGTTTTTATATCGCAACTCAGCATGCATACTCAACACTCATATAAAAAAGTTAAATTGGCAAAACAGAATTTCATAAATCTTAAAAAGTAACCAAGATTCGCATTCACCCTCCCTCTGCGATTGTTTACAAGCTGTCTAAGGACCAACAAGTGGTATCAGAGTAGTTGCTCAACTTTTAGACTAACCGTCTTTGAGTCAAGATCCATAAATGGCTTACAACAACTACGAAACTGGTACCGGTCAGACAGTTCTTCTTAAAGAGGGGATGTTTGTTACGAGACTACCCTTATTTGATGGTTATCACTATACTTTCTGGAAAAATCGCATGAAAAATTTCATCTAGTCTCAAAGCATGTAGGCTTGGCTCGCTATCGAGCTTAGCCCTAGAGTTCCCACAGTTGTGAGGAACGGAGTGCGTGTTCCAGTAGATCCAGAGGACTACGATGACATTGATTTGAGGCTTCTCAAAGAGAATGCCGTAGCGATTAATTACTTACACCGTGCGCTAGATCTTACTGAGTTTAATAAGGTCTCAGGATGTGAGATAGCACATGAAATCTGGAAGAAATTGGAGATTACCTATGAGGGGATCGACACGGTCAAGGAGTGAAAGATTAATCTCATGCTGAGGGAGTATGAGATGTTCTCCATGGGCGCCAATGAGGGTATGTAAAGCATGAATACCAGGTTCATTAACATCATTAATTAACTGAAGAGATTAGGGAAGGAGTTCACTGAAGAGGAGCTCGTAAAGAAGATTTCGCACACTCTTACTCTAGAGTGGGACTCCAAGAAGAGTGCCATCATGGAAGCTCAAAACCTGAAGACCTACAGCTATGATGAGCTGATAGGCACCTTGCTGACTCATGAGATGTCTTCGAGGAAGTATTTTGATGATTCCAAAAGGAGTAGAGGAAAGGAGAGAGAGGGCAAAGCCATTATTCTAAAAGCTGATTCATCTGATGAGTCCACCAGCCACGACTCTAATGAGCAAATGACCCTTCTGACCAGGCGTTTCAAATGCTTCATTAAGAAGGATGGAAAGTTCAACAAGAAGAAGTTTCCCGCTAAAACCAAGTCAACTCAACACCGATGTGGAGCTGAGGAAGGACCCAAGAAGGAGCACAACAAAGAAATCAAATGCTTTAGCTATGGAGAGAAATTCCATATCCAGTCCAGCTGTCCCAGGTGAAGAAGGATAGATTCAAGAAGAGGTTCTCTAAGAAGAATGAGGCACTTGCTGCCACCTAGAGCTATTCGGAAGAATCCTCATCATCTAATGAGGAAGAAACTAACTCGACCAAACTTTGTCTGATGGCCATTGAAGATCGAAGGGGCGAAGGCTCGGTATCTACCTCCGGTAGAGATCAATCCGCTGCTGACTCTCAAGCTGAGCAAAATAAGGGAAAAGCTCCTCAAGCTGAGGTACATTCTGAAATTCCCTTATCTATGGAAGAATTGGCCCAAGCTCTCTTTGATGTTATGAAATTGACTAACAAGTTAATGAAGAGCATCAAGGAGCTAGCGAGGAGAAGTAATGATTTGGAAGACACTGGTGCATCCTTATCGCTTGATATCCGCTTTCTTCAAGAAAAAGCTGAGTATCAAGAATGTTCAATCAGCAAGCTCACTAAGTAATTAGATGAGTTGACTATTGAGATTATGACTTTGAAGAAGAAAGAGATTCCTCTTCCAGCTAACAGTCAACCTCTGAATAACCAAACTCGCAATTCTAAGAGGAAGAATTCCTCTAAATAGAAGAAAGTGAGCCAACCCAAACCAAAAATGGTGTGTGGATTTTATGGGAAAGTTGGACATGCCATAATTCTCTGTATGCATAAAAATGGTTATTACGATGAGTATGACTGGTCTAATTTAAGCATTGCTAACAAGGGAGGACCCAACTCAAAAGTATGGGTACATAAAAAAATGTAAATGTTTTGCAGGTGAGCCTTAGATCCACTGATGACTCTTGAATGTGGCCTCTGGATAGCGGATGCTCAAGGCATATGATGGGAGATGAAAGCTAGTTCATCTCATTGGAGTGTAAAAGAAATGGAAGTGTCAGTTTTGGAGATAACCAGAAAGGCAAGATTGTAGGTTATGGCACTATCGGTGTCTCTCCTTCAATCGAAGAGGTTTCTCTTGTCAAGGGTTTAAAGTTCAACTTGCTTAGTGTAGGCCAGCTCAGCGACAAAGGCAAAAAGGTTATATTCGACTCAACAGGATGCTCAGTAATTGACTATAAAACTGATTCTACTATTCTCTTTGCTCCTCGAATCAGTAATGTCTATATGATTGATTTATCCCCTAGCTCCACTAATGTGTATCTTGTATCTAAGGAGGATAACTCATGGCTTTGGTACAGAAGGTTGGGTCATATGAATATGAACATTCTATCCAAACTGGCCAAAAAGCAATTAGTTATTGGTTTACCCAGCATCAGCTTTGAAAAGGATAAACTATGCTCAGCTTGCCAACTAGGTAAGCAAGTTAAGAAATCATTTAAGTCAATTAATCACGTAGTAACTAAGTGACCGTTGGAGCTCCTCCACCCAGATCTTTTCGGCCCAGTTCAGCTAATGAGCATGGGTGGTAAAAGATTCTCATTGGTGGTTGTGGATGACTTCATGAGATTTACTTGGGTAGTCTTGCTGAGTAGCAAAGACGAGACATATGAATCTTTTATCAAGCTCAGTAACCGGATAATGAATGAAATAGGATATAAAATCAATAGAACCCAAAGTGATCATGGACGTGAATTCCAGAATTTCAATTTTGAAGAATTCTGTTCAGCGCATGGTATTGACCACAACTTCTCTTCTCCCTATACGCCTCAACAAAATGGGGTTGTAGAAAGGAAGAATAGAACCATGGTTTGAAATGGCTCAATCCATGCTGAGTGATAACAATCTACCAAAGTACTTTTGGGGAGAAGCTGTTAACACAGCCTATTACATCTTGAATCGGGTTTTAATTCGCCCAATTCTTGAGAAGACACCCTATGAGCTTTGGCTAGGGCACAAGCCTAAGATTGGTCAGCTCAAATCATTTGGTTGTAGGTGCTTTATTCTTAAAACTAAGGAGCCATTAGGTAAGTTTGATCCTAAGTCTGATGAAGGTATCTTTCTAGGATACTCAACTAATAGCGGGGCATATAGAATATATGTCAAAAGAATCGGCCTATTAGAGGAGTCTATGCATGTGGATTTCGATGAAGCTAACAATGTAGATAGACGTTTATCTGATGAAGATGAAGGAGTACCCCAGCAAGCAAATCCACTTAGTATGCCACTCTCTATGCTGACCAAACCAGCACAAGAACCTGAAGCCGAGGAAGCCAAAGATGATGATGATCTTTCTATTAACTTCAATGATGGCGAAGATCAACCTCCACCTCAACATCCCATTGTTGATCCTCTAGTAATTGATCCGAGTCTTTCGAGAGAGGTTAAAGTTCATCGCAGCCATCCGATAGATAATGTAGTTGATGATGTTCATAATCTAGTGATGACCCGAGGTCAAGTCAGAAGGATGATGAGTCATCCAACCTTCATATCATTGATCGAAGTTAAGAAGTTTGAAGATGTGGAAGGTGATGATTATTGGATGATCACAATGCAAGAGGAGCTGGATGAACAAGAGCAAGCGCAATGATGTTTGGGATTCAAATCCAAAGTTGAAAGGGAAATCAATTATTGGAACAAAAATGGGTTTTCAAGAACAAGCTAGATGAAGATGGCTCTATTGTTAGAAACAAAGCCAGGCTTGTTGCGTAAGGCTACAATTAGTAAGAAGGAATGGATTATGATGAGACTTATGCTCTTGTAGCCCTGCTTGAAGCTATCCTAATCCTGTGTGCTTTCGCATCTCATATCAACTTCAAATTGTTTCAAATGGATGTTAAGAGCGCATTCTTGAATGGATTCATTCAAGAAGAAGTCAATGTTCGCCAGCCTCTAGGCTTTGAAGATCCGAAGAATCCTGAGCATGTCTTCAAATTGAAGAAAGCTCTCTATGGATTGAAGTAAGCTCCTAGAGCTTGGTATGAGAGGCTAACCAATTTTTTTATCAGCACAGGCTATGAAAGAGGAAAAGTAGATACAACTCTGTTTATCAGGCGAAGGAAGGAAGATGTGTTGCTAGTCTAAATATATGTTGATGATATCATATATGGAGCAACTGATGAGAAGCTATTGATCGTAAGATTTTGACTATACTCATTTCGATTGCTTATATTCGGTAATGGTGCCATAAATCTTGTTCCCCACTTTTCTACTGATAAGATAAAAGTTCAAAATATGAACAGGTGTTGTCAATACCACTCATTAAATAGAAAAATGATGATCAATGCAAGTATACAGTTTAGATATAGTTTTAAAAGATATCGATCCCACAGGGAAGGAATTCTGTTCAAAGGACCAACTAGAGTTACAGAATAAAAGAAATAAGATAATTTGTATCAGAGGGTTTAAATGGTAGACTAATGAAAAGACAGATGCATGAACAGATTAGAGAAGATGTAAACTATATAGATATTCCCTAAGAAAAAGTATAATAGAGAAAAACATGCAAAATCAACAAGAATATTTCATACACTAGATAACTTCAACAAACACGGTTCTAGACGCTCAAATATTCAATAATTCACCGCAGAGCAACACATGAAATGACTTTTCTAAATCTAGGGTAAACGAAGTATTACACTTATAAAAACCTAGATAAAAATATTACTATGCTTAGTACGGGTCTCTCTCACGTAGCCATATTTAGCAAGTTACCATTCAAAAAATGTTGGCCCACTAAACAATGTTATAATCACAGATCCAGTGATTATACACAATCTTGTTAACCTCGAAATCACTCTTAAAGTCAACTCGAAAGCATATAACTTTATCAATATAAATGAAGCAAGATGAAATACTTGTTATGACACATAGACATATCATAAAGATTGAAATAGAAAGTAAAAATAGAAAACAAAGTAAAGTTGTAAGGTATGCAAGTGAAAGCTAAAGTTGATCAAACCGTATCCACTCTTTAATGGGAGTCGTCAATTCCCTCAATTCATGTGTCTACTTTGAATTCAGTCTCGACTCGTACAGAACCTCCATTAGGATGCTATTCTTTATGAATATCGAACAAATGAATATTGAAGAATAGAAACTTTTGTTGATAAGTGCTTTGAAATTACACTCATACAACAATCGCTCGAATTTGTGTAGAAATCTAGTGATCGAATTAAGTATCTAATCACTTGCACATTTTTTCTCACTAACACTTTGAACGTAGTGAAATCTATATATTGTCACTCTCTATCTATGCACTTGTACTACTCATGCCATATATAACCCACACACCATGCATGCCATCCATGAAAATGGTTGGTTTTGAATCCTATTTATAGAGTGTAAAGGGTTGCATTTATCCAAATGAAGAGTCATGTCCATTGGTGAAGGGTTGCATCACTTCAATATGAATGGATGCAAAGTTTCATCCTCATCTACAATGGAAAGGCACCTTTTCATGATTGGTTGACTTCCAAAAGGTGTCTTTTCGTCTAACAGTTGATGGCGGTGGATCGTTGTTATCCGTTGGTTGGTAGTTGAGAAGAGTTGACCAATAACCATCATAAGTCACGAGCGCGATATATGTGTCGCGATCGTGACTATTGGCTGGAAACATTCTACTTGCGAAGGGTAACAAGTCACGATCGTGAAATATGTTTTTCTTCATGTTTCTTCTTCGCAACTTTGCCGATCTTTGACAGCTTCGATCCTAAGCCATTTCCTTATGTTCCACGCATCTTTTTGCACCTTTTTCACTCTTTTTACATTGCATTCCATCTTTGATCATTTCCCTCTCAAGATCCACCTAGTTTTTGCACTTGCATAAAAAACAACTACACACCACATGAAACCTTTTATATGAAGTATAAAATAATTCTAAACCATATCGTTTTATAATTGAAAATATCATGATAATAAGTGTAAATATACACTTATCACACCCCCATGCTTAACTTTTACCTTGTCCTCAAGGTAAACACAACAGAAGTGTATAAAATAGTATTCAAGGTTATACCTCATTTGGCGAAAGACTATCGTAGTGAGTACCACATTCCCACGCTACATAAAGTTTAAGTAAAAGTTCAAAATTTCCCACAAATTAGTAATGTGCAATTTATATAATTCAGTTGCATACCTTTGCTCTTAATGGAGGGCCAAGTGAATCGCATCTTCATATAAGCGTTATATACTTACTCGAATATTTCCTTCTCTCAAGTATAGTATAAAGTATAAAGGACAAAAGGAGCACACTTTGGAAAGTTTGATCTCAATGAATTTTTAGGTAACCTAGGATGCTAAAACACTCTTAGGGGTTGCATTTTATACTCCATACCACTCTCCCCTTTTTTTAGTGGTTGCATTTTATGCTCCATACCACTTTCTCTCATTTTTTTCTTTTAAGCATATGTTTTTGAA
>CATIWQ010508719.1:0-45680 GCA_949673415.1 Euphorbia schlechtendalii
AGTTAAAATAATTTAAAACGTCCGAGGAGGATTCCCATATGAAGATCGTCGGATGGTCGAAAATCGTGTGATTCGAGGATAAATTTCCCGAAAAGCCGTCATCATTGAACGCGCGAGCTGGTACAAAATCCCGTGCTCACACCTACATATAGGGAAAAGGGGGGATGTTTGAATCCCCATTATCCCTATTGGTCTGTAAACCGGCTAATAACAATAGCGAAGGGGGGGGTGAATGCGAATACTGGGTAACTTTTAGATTCTTTTCGTTTTATAGTTAACTCAGTACTGTTTTTATATGCGTGCTGAGTTTGATATAAAAACTTATAAACTACTCAGCAAATCTAGCACAGTTTATCTTCAACCTCTTACTGAGTGAAGATTACTCAGTACGAGATGGATAACAAGCAATTATAAGAGAGATGAATAAGCAAGATGCTGATGAATCTAAACGCTTAGAGTTAGAATGATTACACCTGAGATTTTATCCTTGTTCAGCCTCCGCCTAATCCAGTCCTCGGATCCCTCTCCGAGCTTTAATCCACTAGTGGTTCGTTCCTTCAATAGGCTGAGAAGCCTTTACAATGGGTAGACACAATTACAGAAAGTCCCTCCTTTCTAACTACCTCTCAAACTCAGTTTGGGTACCGTTCCCAAACTAACACTTAAGTTGGATAGAATAAATTGTAAAATGTCCCTCCATTCTAACTACCACTTCCACAATTTGGGTAACCTTCCCAAACTGACACTCAATATCTCAGAAAAGATTTGTGAACTAAATTCAACTTATAAAATGTTGAATCCTTACAATGTTATATCTCAAAATGGATTCTCTCTATTACAAATAGATATAGAAATGATTGTTTACTTGCTTGATTTGAATTTCTGGGAAGCTAGAGTGACAGTGGCTTAGCTATTAGGAAATTCAATGTGATTCGCAGTTCACTTCCTTTTTTCAACGTCTTCTTCAGTCTTCTATTTATACTTAGAGGATCTGCAGGGTAGCCGTTGTAGACTTCTTATCTCTGTAGTGCTTTAACATTTCTTCTCTTCACGTCTTTCAAATCTTCCCATTGGAGATAGCTTCAGGGACATTCAGAGATAGAAAAACAAACATTGAGGTGAGATAAGCTTCCATGGATGAAAGCTCTTTTTTTCTCAAGAGAAATTGATTTGGAGAGAGAGAGAGAGATACATGTTGTGCAATGTACAATCTTGATTGGTTAAAGTTGCGCACATGTTCTAGCACGTGCAGAGACACTAAGGAATGGTGGTTGACAGAGGTGCATTCTACTTGGACTTTTGTGAAAAAGTATAAGAAAAACTTTAGTGGAGTGGAGCCATTTTGACTTGTTGTGAATATTCTATTATTTGCTGCATTGATTAAGAAAGCAATAAAAGAGAGTATTCTATTTCTTAATAGAAACCGTTAGTAGTACAACTATCAATTAATTCTCAAAGTGTCATACTAAAGAATTGCTTTTAATTAATAAAAGCAGCACTCCATTAGTGCTGAGTGACTATTGCCTAAACTGTATAGTACTCAGCATGGATTCTACTTAGTAAAGCAAAACTCACCTTTTCCTATCTAAGCCATAACTTAATGAATTACTTATAGTAAATTGAGTTGATTTTTCACAATACTCAAGTCTACTTCATTAATTAAGAGTATACTTAGTACCTAATTAAATTCTCTATCCTATTCAGTTTGCTATTTCCAAAACATTTTTAAGTACTTGTTTGGTACTAATTAACTTGGGATCTACAATCTCCCCCATTTCGGACAGATAGCAAACTTGGTAGATGAAGAATTTAATTAACTGAGACAATTTAGCAAAAACAGATATACCTGGATAGTGATGTAAGATTCCCTTTGCTGAGTGACTTCCCTTAGTCAGCTTGAACTCCCCCATACTGAGTGAGTCTTTCTTAAGCAGCTCAGCTCCCCCATACTTAGAGGATTTTCCTTTTGGGAGTTTTATCTTACCTCAGCTTTTCTTCAGGGTTTGTTCTCTTGTATGAATTCCTGCATTATACATATTATCACAGCAAAAACATTCATACAGCATGTTATAAGTTAAGAAGAACTTAACTTTGAGGTGAAAAATTGTATTTTATAAATGAATAACTTAGTTAGTACATAATATATATTCTGAGCTAAGATTACATGAAATCCTATTACAAGAAGAAGAGGATCCATGCTATCTTTGCTTGTCCTGAGCTCTTGACCTTTGCTGAGGATCCCTGTGCTGTGGTAGAGATCCCTTTAGCTAACTTACCGTTCGGATAGCATCTTTAGCTACTTTCTCCCCCATTTCTATCTAGCCTTGAACAATTTGATCCAGGCACAGATTAAAGGCATCAACAGCAGCTTGGAAGCTTTCTTGCTGGCCTATGATTACAGGGGAAATCTCTTACTCTAGTTGCTCCTTGCCCTTAGTTGAGAGGAAGTCTTGGTCATTTAGTTCACTCAGCAGTAGATGATGGCACCTTGAGAGAAGAGCGATCTAATCAAAACCTTAGCTCGTGAACTGTTGAAAACACTGGAGTAAGCCACGGAAGTTCATTGCTGTCAGTGCGATCTTCAGCCATGAGTCAATGTCGCAGATCTGAGGGCAGATGGTAGCTACATTTTTGGAAGTGAATTCAATATCCTTGCCATCCATTTCTCTCAGTTTGATTAGGGTCTCAATCTTCAGTGCTGTGGCATAAATGTTGGATTTCAACTCATTAAGCTTGGCATGAACTGACAATCCAATCTTTGTTCAGAGAGACTCGCTCGGAGGCATGCTGGGCGTAGGCAAGGTAGGGAAGATTTATCCCACAGAGGATACAAGGAACTTCTGTGAAGAAGCAACCTTGTTCGTAATGTGGTCTGTGATCACTCATTGAATTGTTTCTATCTTGGTACTAAGAGAATCCAGATTACCACTAGGTGCCTTATCCAGCTTTGTAGAGATAGTCTCCAATAGCTTCAAGACTTGGTCTTGTTTTTGGTCATGAAGGAGCATTAACTTGGCCTCTTGCTCCACAACCTTAGCTATGTTGTGGCCAATGTCCTTTGTAGTCGCCACCTCTGTGGTCAACTCGGCAATCTTACGATCAGTGAGCCTCTTTATTTTGGCCTATTCCTTACCGAATTCATGAATCTGTGTCACCTGAGTAGCCATGTTAGTACTCAAGAGACTCAGCTGCTCAGTGGTAGCATCTACACTACCCTTTATCTTTCCTGTCATAGTGTTTGCTAACATAGTAGACGTAGGGATAGATGCAGTAGCTACCCCAAGCTGGGCTGCAGACTTAGTTAATCCGTTTAAGATCAACGCCATCTTATCAACCAAACTCTTGGCACTCCCTTTTGCTAAGTGATTTCGAATAGCCAAGAAGATGGCATGGATTCTCTCAAACTCCATAAAGTAGAGAGATTCACTGGGCACACTTGTGTGCTGTTTGAACTCAGGCAATTTTGCTTTGGGTTTGGCAGATAAGTCCGTCAATTCTTGAGTCAGTAGTGCTTGGCTTACTGCTCCATCTAACTCAACATCAGTCTTGAGTGCTGGAAATTACTTTATAGCTAACTCATGGATCTATGCGAGGAAGGATGTATCAGCCACTTCTGGTTGTCTGCTAGATTCAAGTGCTTCCTTGGCTATAAAATTTGCCTTAGCATACTGATCACTTGCTTTTCCCTGCAGAGTGGAGTTCTCAGTATTGGGAACTTCCTTAACCAGATTGGTTAAGGGGGTAGAGGATGGGTTTGAAGAAGAAGATGGTGTTTGGTCAGAGGAAGGAACTGGCTTAGGACGAATAGAAGGAACTGTGGTTTGAGTTTGATGTTGTACTGGAGAAGGGTTAGGTACTGTGAAGGAGGTCGAGAGGAATGGTCTTTGCTTGTGGTTGGTGAAGAAATGTGAATGGGTGAAGATTGATTATGGACAGGAGAAGATGAAGTGTTAAGAGAGAATTTACAATATTAGTAGGAGGAGGTGTAACTATAGTTGGTAATTCAGTATCTATAGGAGTAGAAACTGAGGGGATTGAAGAATGTACAGGAAGAGGAGATTAAGACTTTATAGAAGGAATAGGGGTAGGATTTAGAGGAACCTCTGGGTTAGATGTTTGAGCCAAGGATGGGTCAACTTGAGGTTCTTCAAACTGAGTAGAAGGTTTCTCAGTTTGAGTGACAAAGGGTAAGGAGATGTTGTCATCCTGAGGATCAGATTCCTCAAGGATTACAGATGGGGTTTCTCCAACATTGTCCTTGCTACTCACCACTTGAACATTGCACTTCAGAGGTCTATGGGTGGCAAAGTCCTTGCGCTGAGTGTTTTTATCTTTGGAAATTACCTCATCAAGCTCAGTAGTAGCTTCTTCCTTAGTCTTCTTGGCCTCGCCCTGCTCCTCAGCTTCTTCTGAGATATCTAGTTTTCGCTTTCTTTGGAACAGGGTTTCCGCAGCCTTAGACTCAGTTTCTTCTTCCTTGTCCTCTGCCATCTGCTCAGCAAGAAATTTGGCTTCCACTTATCTTTGTGCATGGGTTTTGGCCTTCATTTGTCTCCTCTAGCACTAGGGTTGATTATGAGCTTCATTAGACTTGGTTGGGCTCTTCCCTTTGTCCTTAGGGGAAGCAGCCTATTGTGCTGTGGAGGAGGTGGCAGCAACCTTCTCAAGGATGCTTGAAATAGGGACATTGTCAGAGCTTGAATCATCCCCAAACTTAGCCACAAAGGGGTCTTCCTCCTCCTTGCTGATATCCACAAGTACTACTATCGATACTGACTTCAACTTGCACTGCTGTTTAGCTTTATTGTACCTAGAATGTACGTTTTGATGGGTCAGCTTGCTAAAGTGAGACATCTCCAGTGTCTTCTTTACCGGTAGAATCAATCTACCAGACTCCCCCAAAAACTTGCCCAAATCAACTTTCCCTGACCTCATTATCTCAGATATGAGGTAACCATAGTGATAGACGGTAATCACTTTGGTCAGGTGATTAAGTATCAACACTAGCCAGTTAAGTTTCTTACCCTCTACCATATGGTAGACCACACACCTTTTGAAATAGGTGCAGCTAGTCAACGAGCCAGTCTTTGGCAGCAACAGCTTCACAACCAACTCATGTCACATCCTGGCTTCCCAAAACATCCCATTGGCTGTAATTTCCCCAAGTACATAGTTGGCGGGGAGTTCCCAATCTTCAGGCATAACCACTATATCTTCATCTCTAGACCTTGTAAGCTGAGTGCCTGAATTTGGCATGTTGAGAATGCTCAAAATGAGCCTACTACAAATTAGTGTGGTCTTGCCTACACACTCCATCAACAAGACATCATTGAAGCCCTCAATAGTGTATAGATGAGTATAGAAGGCTCTCGTGAGTCCTGTTACTACTGGACCTTCCATCTTCAGAAACGCACTAAGTTGCTATTGCTTAATGACTCTATGCATCATCTTGTTCAGCAATAGTCCTTCATAATCAACCTCATAGACTGGGCCAAAGTCTAGGTTGTCTTCCCAAGTGATTTTGGCGATTTGAATTCCTTTCTTCAAGGTGATTTTCTCCGTATTTCCTTGATTGTCCACCACAATCTTCATCATAGTGGTTTCCTTTAGTCTGTAGGTACTTTTGATTTTCGCCATTTGAGAGTTTGAAGGGAGAAAACAAGAGAATTTGCAAAAGAGAGAATTTAGGGTTTGAATGCTTTTAGGTTTTTAGATTTAGAAAGCAAGTAACCCTTCAGCCTTTTTAAGTTTAACTTTTATAGGCAGAGACACATTTCAAAAGGTACGTGTCATAATCTCAGCTTAAGATAGATAATTAACACTGAGATTAACAGCTAATGAACCGTCTCAGTAAAATGGCGAATTTAAATAAAAACGGTTTAAATTTGCGTCATTTGAAAACGTAGAGATTTGAGTTAAAGATCGCGAAATTGAAAACTCACGCTGTTATTTTAGGAATACTGACAGCGTTTATCCACGTATCTTCTCAGAACTTTATCTTCAACACACTTAGCCAAAATTTTGAGAATTTCATTTCCCTTCTTATTGTGGATTTGCCATACCAATTAACTACCTCAGTGTAATGAACTGCTCCTTTGTTAATGGCTTGGTGAAAATATTAGCATGCTATTCTTCAAAAGGAACATGCTCTAGATTAACATCTCCTTTTAGCACATGATCTCTAATGAAGTGATGTCTAATATTGACATGCTTCATTCTTCCATGCTGGACTGGATTTTTAGATAAATCAATTGCACTCTTGTTGTCGCACATGTCTTTGAGACAATTAGACTTGATTCCATAATCTTCCAATTGCTGCTTTATCCAAAGGATTTGGGCTACGCAACTTCTAGCTGCCATGTACTCAGCTTCATCTGTACTTAGGGCAACTGAGGTTTGCTTCTTGCTGTACCAAGAAACAAGGCATTCTCCAAGGAAGTGGCATCCTGCTGTTGTGCTCTTTCTATGTAGCTTATCTCTTCCATAGTTTGCGTCTGTGAATCCCTTATGAGTGAAATATGAACTTTTGGGATACCATAGATCTACTTATGTTGACTCTTGCAAGTATTTGAGAATTCTCTTCATAGCTACTAGATGCAATTCTCTAGGATCAGCTTGGTAGAAAGCATAGTAGCACATAGCATACTGAATGTCTGGCCTGTTGGTAGTGAGATAAATAAGAGAGCCAATGATTCCTCTATAGAATATACTGTCTATAGGTTTTCCAGCTTCGTCTTTACTCAGTAAAGTATTAGTGGCCATGGGAGTTGACATTGCTTTTGAATGCACCATGTCAAATAGGATTTCCAGCTTCATCTTTACTCAGTATAGGATCAGCTTGGTAGCAAGCATAGTAGCACACAACATACCAAATGACTGGCCTGCTGGTAGTGAGATAAAGAAGAGACCCAATGATTCCTCTATAGAATTTGATGTCTACAGGTTTTCCAGCTTCATCTTTACTCAGTATACTATCAATGGCCATGGGAGTTGATATTGGTTTTGAATGCACCATGTCAAATTTCTTCAAGATTTCTCTTACATATTTAGCCTGACTGATAAAAATTCCATCTTCAGTCTGTTTGATTTGAAGACCAAGAAATAAATTGAGCTCTCCCATCATAGACATTTCGAATGCGCTCTTCATTTGATTGCTGAATTCCTTGCACAGTGTTTCATCAGTTGCTCCAAATACGATATCTTCAACATATATTTGGACTAGCAACATATCTTCCTTTCTTCGCCTGATATACAGAGTCGTATCTACTTTTCCTCTTTGATAGCCTTTGTTGATTAAGAAATTGGTCAACCTCTCATACCATGCTCTTGGTGCCTGCTTCAATCCATAGAGAGCTTTCTTCAGTTTGAAGACGTGTTTAGGATTTTTTGGCATCTTCAAATACTGGAGGTTGGAAAACATAGACTTCTTCTTGGATGAATCCATTTAAGAAAGTGCTTTTAACATCCATTTGAAATAATTTGAAGTTCATATGGGATGCGAAAACACAGAGGATTAGAATGGCTTCAAGTCTGGCTACTGGGGCATAGGTTTCATCAAAATCAATGCCTTCTTTCTGATTGTAGCCTTGAGTGACAAGCCTAGCTTTGTTTTTGACAATATTGCCATCTTCATCAAGCTTGTTCTTGAAAACCCATTTGGTGCCAATTATTGATCTTCCTTTAGGCTTAGGAACTAGATTCCAAACATCATTGCATTTAAACTGATCTAGCTCTTCTTGCATTACTATCATCCAGTAGTCATCTCCTTCTACATCTTCAAATTTCTTAGGTTCGATCAATGATATGAAGGCTGGATGACTCATCAACCTACTGAGCTATCCTCTTGTCATTACTAGATTGTGAACGTCATCAACTATGCTGTTAAGAGGATGGTTGCGATGAGCTTAAATTTCTCTAGGTAGACTTAGATCAGCTACTGGAGGATTGATAATTGGATGCTGAGGAGGTGGTTCATCTACTCCATCATTGAAGCTGATTGAGAGATCTTCATCGTCGTCTTTGGTTTCTTCAGCATGGAAATCCCGAGCTGAGTTGAATAACTCATCTTGTTATGTACTGAGCCAATTTGAAAATTAAGTGGCCCATTCATCTTCTTCGTTTAGACATCTCTCTGCAATGTTAGTTTCATTGAAATCTTCATGCATAGACTCCTCTAAGAGACCGGTTCGCTTGACATATATTCTATATGCCCTACTGTTAGTTGAGTATCTAAGAAAGATACCTTCATCAAACTTGGGATCAAAATTTCCTAATTGCTCTATGGTGTTAAGAATGAAACATCTACAGCCAAAGGATCTAAGGTAACCAATCTTAGGCTTGTGCCCTCGCCAAAGCTCATAGGGAGTTTTCTCAAGAGTTGGGGGAATTAAAACCTAATTCAAGATATAACATGCTGTGTTAATAGCTTCTCTCCAAAAGTATTTTGGTATATTGTTATCACTCAGCATGGTTCGAGCCATTTCAACTATGGTCCTGTTCTTTCTTTCTACAACCCCATTTTGTTGAGGAGTATAGGGAGAAGAGAAGTTGCACTCAATGCCATCCGCTGAATAGAATTCTTCGAAATGGAAATTCTGGAATTCACATCCATGATCACTTCAGATTCTACTTATTTTAGTTCCTAGTTCATTCATTATCCGATTACTGAGTTTGACAAATGATTCATTGGTCTCATCTTTGCTACTCAACAAGACTATCCATGTGAATCTCGTGAAGTCATCTACAACAAATAGAGTGAATCTCTTACCACCCAAACTCATAGGTTGAATTGGGCTGAAAAGGTCTAGGTGTAGCAACTCCAACGGTCGCTTAGTTACTACGTGATTAATAGATCTAAATGATTTCTTAACTTACTTACAAAAATGGTAAGCTGAGCAGAGTTTATCCTTTTCAAAGCTGATGCTGGGTAACCCCACAACTGATTGCTTTTTGGCCAGTTTGGATAGAATGGTCATATTGATATGACCCAACCTTCTGTGCCATAGCCAAGCATTTTCCTCCTTAGATATGAGATATACATTAGAGGAGCCAGGGGATAAATTAACCATATAAACATTATTAGTTCTAGGAGCAAAGAGTATGGTTGAGATACTGTCAATTACTGAGCATCCTGATGAGTCAAAAATAACCTTCCTGCCTTTATTGTAGAGCTGGGCTACACTGAGAAGATTGAACTTTAGTCCTTTGACTAGAGACACCACACCCTACAATCTTGCCTTTCTGATTGTCTCCAAAACTGACACTTCCATTTCTCTTGCATTCTAATGAGATGAACTGGCTTTCATTTCTTGTCATATGCCTTGAGCATCCGCTATCCAAGTACCACATTTGAGAGTCATCAGTAGATCTAAGGCTCACTTGCAAAACAATTAAGTTTTCTTAGGCACCCATGCATTTGAGCTGGGTCCTCCCTTGTTAGCGATGATTATGTTTGTCCAATCATATTCAGCATAATAACCATTTTTATGTCAACATTTTACTGTGACATGTCCAATTTTCCCACAAAAATCGCATACAATTTTTATCTTGGGCTGGCTCACTTTCTACTGTTTAGAGGATTTGTTCCTCTTTGAATTGCGAGTTTGGTTATTTGAAATTTGATTGTTAGCAGGAGGAGGATCCTCTTTCTTCTTTAATGCTGATATCTCCGCAGTCAGCTCATCTAATTTGTTCGTGAGCTTGCTGATAGCACATTCTTGATACTCAGCTTTTTCTTGAAGAAAGCGGATATCAAGCGATAAGGAAGCATTAGTATCTTCTAGATCATCACTTCTCCTCACTATCTCTTTGATGTTTTTCATTGATTTATTTATTAGTTTCATTACATCAAAGAGAGCCTGGACGAATTCTTCAATTGATAAAGAAATATAAGAATGTACCTCAGTATGCTGATCTTTCTCTTTATCATGCTCAGCTTCAGAGTTGTCAGCAGAAGACTTTGAACTAGATGTAGATGCTGAGTGTTCGCCATGATTGTCGAAAGCCAGCAAGCAAAGATTGGCTGAATCAGAGGCTTCTTCATCAGAAGATGAAGATTCTTGTAAGTCACTCCAAGGGGCAGCAAGAGCTTCAATCTTCCTGGGGAATCTCTTCTTGAACCTGTCCTTCTTTGCTTTTGGACAATTTGACTGGATGTGACCTTTTTCTCCACACCCATAGCACTTGATGTTTTTGTTGTGCTCTTTTCTTAGTCCTTCCTCAACTCCTCATTTGTGTTGAGTTGACTTGATTTTAGCAGGACACTTCTTCTGACTGAACTTCCCATCCTTCTTTATAAAGCATTTGAAACACCTTGTAAGAAGAACCATGTCTTCATCAAAGTCGCAGCTGGTGGACTCATCAGATGATTCAACTTTGATGACAATGGCTTTACTGTCCTTGCCCTGATTTCTCTTGGAGTCATCTGAGTATTTTCTCAATGACATCTCATGAGTCAACAAGGTGCCTATCAGCTCATCATAGCTATAGATCTTAAAGTCATGAGCTTCCTCGATTGCACTTTTCTTGGAATCCCACTCTATTGTGAGAGTGTGGAGAATTTTCTTTACAAGCTCTTCCTTGCTGAACTCCTTTCCAAGTCGTTTTAGTTCATTAACAATGTTAAATTGAGTATTCATACTCTGAATACCTCCATTGGCAGCCATCGAGAACATCTCATACACTCTCAACATGAGGTTTATCTTTGACTCCTTGACCTTGTCTCTCCCCTCATAGGTAATCTCCAATTTCTTCCAGATTTCCTGTGCTATATCGCATCCTGAGACCTTGTTAAATTCTGTAAGATCAAGTGCATAGTGTAAGTAGTTTATGGTGGTAGCATTCTCTTTGAGAAGCCTCAGATCAGCATCATTGTAGTCCTCTGGATCTATAGGTCTATGCACACCATTCTTGACCTCAGTAGGAACTCTGAGACCAAGCTCAATTGCGAGCCAGGCCTGCATATTTTGTGACTGGATGAAATTTTTCATATGATTTCTCTAAAACGTATAATGATTACCATCGAATAGAGGAGGTCTAGTAACAGACATTCCTTCTCTCAAAAGAACTGACTGACCAGAACTCGAGATGAAGTTATTACATGCCATTTAAGGATCTGACTTAAAATGATTAGTCTTAAAGTTGAGCAACTACTCTGATACCACTTGTTGGTCCGTAAACAGGCTAATAATAATAGTAAAGGGGGGGGGGTGAATGCGAATACTGGGTAACTTTTAGATTCTTTTCGTCTTATAGTTAACTCAGTACAGTGTTTATATGCGTGCTGCTTATGCATGCTAAGTGCAATATAAAAATTTATAAAATGCTTAGCAAGGCTGGCACAGTTTATCTTCAACCTCTTACTGAGTGAAGATTACTCAGTACGAGATGGATAACAAGCAATTATAAGAGAGATGAATAAGCAGGATGCTGATGAAGCTAAACGCTTAGAGTTAGAACGATTACACCTGAGATTTTATCCTGGTTCAGCCTCCTCCTAATCCAATCCTTGGATCCCTCTCCGAGCTTTAATCCACTAGTGGTTCGTTCCTTCAATAGGCGGAGAAGCCTTTACAATGGGTCAACACAATTACAAAAAGTCCCTCCTTTCTAACTACAGCTCAAACTCAGTTTGGGTACCCTTCCCAAATTGACACTTAAGTTGGATTGAATAAATCATAGAAAGTCCCTCCTTTCTAACTACCACTTCCTCAATTTGGTTAACCTTCCCAAACTGACACTCAAGATCTTAGAAGAGATTTGTAAACTGAATTCAACTTATAAAATGTTGAATCCTTACAATGTTATATTTCAAAATGGATTCCTCTATTACAAACAGATATAGAAATGATTATTTGCTTGCTTGATTTGAATTTCTGGGAAGCTAGAATGATAGTGGCTTAGCTCTTAGGAAATTCAATGTGATTCGCTGTTCACTTCCTTTTTTCAACGTCTGCTTCAGTCTTCTATTTATACTTAGAGGATCTGTAGGATAGCCGTTGTAGATTCTCATCTTTGTAGTTCTTTAATATTTCTTCTCTTCATGTCTTTCAAATCTTCCCGTTGGAGATAGCTTCTAGGATATTCAGAGACAGAAAAATCAACATTGAGGCGAGATAAGCTTCCATGGAAAAAAGCTCTTTTTTCTTCAAGTGAAATCGATTTGGAGAGAGAGAGATGCATGTTGTGCAACGTACAATCTTGATTGGTTAAAGTTGCTAACATGTTCTGGCATGCACAGAGACACTAAGGAATGGTGGTTGACAGAGGCACACTCTACTTGGACTTTTGTGAAAAAGTCTCAGACAAACTTTAGTGGAGTGGAGCCATTTTGACTTATTGTGAATATTCTATTATTTGCTACATTGATTAAGAAAGCAACAAAAGAGAGTATTCTATTTCTTAACAGAAACCGTTAGTAGTACAGCTATCAATTAATTCTCAACGTGTCATAATAAAGAATTGCTTTTAATTAATAAAAGTAGCACTCAGTTCATGCTGAGTGACTATTGCCTAAACTGAATACTACTTAGCATGGATTCTACTTAGTAAAGCAGAAGTCAGCTTTTTCTATCTAAGCCGTAACTTAATTAATTACTTACAGTAAACTGAGTTGATTTTTCACAATACTCAAGTATACTTCATTAATTAAGAGTATACTTAGTACCTAATTAAATTCGCTATCCTATTCGGTTTTCTATTTCCAAATCATTTTTAAGTACTTGTTAGGTACTAATTAACATGGTATCTACAATCCCATCCAACTTGGTGGGTTTGTTGCACTGTTCACTAGGACCCACGGGCTAACTCGCAGGTCTATTTAACAAGGTAAGCCCTTGTTGGTTACCCATGACGCACCCTAGCCGGCTTGCACTAAAAGACCTTGCAAGCACTGCCATGGGTAGCGCTTGTGGGCTTACCCCATGCCCTAGTGACCCTTGAGCTTTTTAGCTTGTGGGGCAGTCACGCAAGTCCCACTCCGAATAACTTGTGTTCATTTGGGGCCCACTCGCAATGTGAAAATTCCCTTACTTTGCTCTGTGCAATTTTTTCCTATTTGCTCTTTATTCCCTTTAATTATTGATTTGGTCCAATGTTTGCCACTTTTCTACTGATAATACAAAAGTTCCAAAAATGAGCATGTGTTGTCATTACCGCTTATCAAATAGAAAATTGATGATAATAAAAAGAAAACAAACAAACCCAAAACATAAGAAACAAAAATTAAAATCTACCCATACAAATTTTTCTAAATAAAAAAGATGAGAATACTATCATTCAGGAGTTAAGGATTCAATCATCTGATCAATCTTGTAACGTGACTCCCGCAGATCCCTTTCAACATCACATACCAAGTTATGGATATTGCTAATCTTGCGATGAATAGAGATTTGCTCCTCCATTAATTCATTCAACTTTCTCTTAAGATTGGTTGAACTACTCCTTTCTTCCCTAGCAATTTCTCTTTCACGATTTTTATCGACCTTAACTCGTTCGTCCCAAGATTTCCAATCATAGGTTATTCCATTCTCACCAGTACACTTAATTAGAAATCCTTGCTTGAAGAAAATTTCTGTAGTTAACTCCAGAATTTCATCTTTGTCAGTAAAGACTTCTGCATAACTAGGTAATCTCCCAATTTATCTTAACAAATTCGCCATAGTTTGACACCCATACGCTATCCTACCAGGATCAATTGCGGCAGACATAAGAGTGATCATCATAATCCCTAATACATCCACATGTAAGCCATTCCAAACCACTTCAAAGATAAACAATTCTTTAGGAATGACCATGTCAAAACTAGATCTACCGAAAAGTGCACTACTTAGCTAGAAGTGTAGAGCGAGCAAACAGGGGTCTCGGATCCACCGGCTATAGGCAGATTCCTGTTTGTATTCATTTTTTCCAGTAAGGCGATTCCATGTTGGTAGTGGATCCTAACCAGGAAGCATTTTGTAGTAACAATCTTTAGGAATCCCAAGTTCTGTTCCAACTTCTTCCTTGACAATATATACTTCTACCCTTGATGTCGATACTCTAAACATTTCATCTTAGAATTCATCCATACTAACGAAATCAGCATTTCCTTACAATTGTCTTCACTATTCCCAATATTCATAGAGGAATAGAGAACCATGTTTAGGATTCTAACGTAATACATTACCCTTTCATAGATTCCTAATTGAATGAAACTATTATTATGAATGACATAAGAACTAGTGACATCTGCATCTCTAATGGTTTCGAAATGATCACCTTCCTCTCGAGAGTGAATAGGAAAAGGTGCTTCATACCATTCTTGCAGGTCTGAAGGAGGAATGAATAGATTTGTTTGAGTGAACCATTTTGATAAAAAAGGATTGATTGATTTCAAGGTTTAAAACAAAAGTTTTAATTGAAAGAAAAGGAATTTTTAGGATCTTTGAAGTGAAGAATTATGAGAATCATACCCTATATGTAGAGTTTGAGAGAAATTGTCAAAAAACTGCCAAAACTGCTGCAGTTTTCGCTCAAGTTGCAATCGTGATCCAAGGTCGCAATCGTGAATATACTAAAAGCAAGAAATAGAAAGTTTTGAAAAAAATTCATGAGTGTGATAGACAGTCATGAACGTGAATAGGAAAAATAGAAGAAAATCTTCTATTTGTCAAGAATTAAGATGAAATATTATGACGTATCACCTATAAGATGATTATTTCGTAATCTTTTCATATCTAGAATGAAATTTAGAAAATTGTATGGTAATGGAAATAAAACAAACAAATAAAAACTTTAGAACTTTCTTAACTTTCTTGGAACTTTGATCTTTAAAACTCACTTGCATTCCCCTGCAATGGTGCTAAAAACTTGATCTTGAGTTTTTGGCTATACTCATTCCAAAAGACTTATTCCCCGGCAACGGCGCTAAAAACTTGTTCACTTTTGTATTGATAAGTTTAATAGTTTGTTCACAAGATTCGGCTTTATATCAATGGTGCCAAAAACTTGTTTAAGAAAAATATAGGTGTTGTCAGTACCTCTAGTCAAATAGAAAAATGATGATAACTGCAAGTATACAGTTGCGATGTAGTTTTAAAAGATATTGATCTCACAAGGAAGGGCTAGTTCTAAAGATCAGCAAGGAAGATAAAATAAGGAAAATAAAATATAATAAAGTAAAGTTTTAGGAAAGAAGGGTTAGAATGAAAAATGAGTAAATATAGGTATGAAAGATTAGAGAACATGAATATATAGATTTTTCCCTACGAAATAAGGATTGCAAGGAAAACATGCAAGTTCAACAAAGTTATTACGATTCACTAAAATAATCTAATAGACTCGGTTCTAAATACTCAGATTTTTAATTATTCACCACAGAGCAGCACATGAAATGACTTTTCTAGATCTAGCGCAAATGAATTAAGACTATCATATAAACCTGGACAACATCAATACTATGCTTAGTACATGTCGCTCTCACATAGTCACATTTAGCAAGTTAACATTCCAAAAATGTTGGCTCACTAAACAGCATTATATCACAGATCTAGTGATTATACACGATATTGCTAACCTCGAAATTACTCTTAAAATTAACTCTAATGCATATAACTTGATTAACATAAAAGACTTAACACGAAATACACATTATGACACATAGACATATCATAAACTTTGAAATAGAAAGTATAAGTAGAAAGAAAAGCAAAGTAGTAAGGTATGCAAATGAAAGCTAAAGTTGATCAAACCGTATCCACTCTTTAATGGGAGTCGTCAATTCCCGCAATTCCTACGTCTGCTTTGACTTCGGTCTCGGCCCGTATAGAACCTCCGCTAGGATGCTATTCTTTGTGAATATCGAACAAACAAATATTGAAAAATGAAAACTTTTATTGATAAGTGATTTGCAAGTACACATATACAATAATCGCTCGAGAATATTGAGAATCTAGTGATCAAAACAAGGATTCAAATCACTTAAACATTTTCTCACTAACACTTATGAACGTAGGGAACTCTCTATCTACACATACTATATGTAACCCTATAATTGCACTCTAATGCTCTCCTCTCTGGTGGTGCACTATGACCCACGAAATTATAAGGTTTGGAGCTCTATTTATAGAGTTCGAAGGGTTGCGTCTATCCAAATGAAGGGTTGTTCCAGTAGTGAATGATTGCATCTCTTCATTATGATTGGTTGAGAAGCTTTGATTTAATCCATAATGGATAGGCACCTTTTCATGATTGGCTGACTTATGACAAGTGTCTTTTCGTTGGTAGTTGATGGCGGTTGATGGCGGTTGATCATGCTTATCTGACTGTTGGTAATTAAGAAGATAATACTAGAAAACCATCCAAGTCGTGACCGCGATATACATGTCGTGATGTGAATATTTGATTAGTAGACTTCTGATTTGAAGAAGAACTAGTCGCGACCGTGAACAGTTGTCGCGACCGTGAGTTGAGTCTTTTTTCAAAATTCTCCTTGTAACTTCAATGATCTTTCACAGTTTCGATCCTAAGCCAAATATTTAAGTTCCAAGCATCTTTTTGCACCTTTTTCACTCTTTTTTCGTAGAATTCCACTTTAGATCATTTTACTCCCAAGGTTTACCTAGTATCTGCATTTGCATAAAAAACTACATACCATGTGAAATCTTTTATATGAAGTATAAAAATGACTAAAACCATAGTGTTTATTGTATAAATTATAATGATAATAAGTGTAATTATACACTTATCATCGAGGACATTGAGACCTTGGCGAAATTCTTGATCAATGATATTGAGTCGTTCTTTGAGAATATTCAACTACTTTCTCCCCTTTGTATCTATGATTTAACCCGTTTGTTTAGGATACAAATTGAAGGAGTCAATTGCAGATTAAAAATCTTCTTGCATTCCAAGGATTTCTAGTGAAATCTCTTGCTCCTATTGCTCCTTTGCCTTTAGTGAAAGGATGTCTTGATCATTAAGTTCTTGCAGAAGCATGTGATGACACCTGGTTAGATGAGCAATTTGATCGAAGCCTTGGCAAGAGAACTATTGAAAGCACAAGTAGAGACCTGTGAAATCTAATGAAGTGAGAGCTATCTTTAATTTTTCTACCATATCAACAATCCTTGGGCACATGAGGTTGATTGTCTTCGTTGCGTACTTAATGTCCCTTGCATCGTACAGACCGGTTGTTATAAGCTAATCCACATTCGCTTGAATTTCATGAAGACTATCCTTCAAGGCATTTTATTTCTTATGCATAATGAGTCCACTATCAAGATCAACAGACTCAGTTGGCTCAGGAGATAGTTTACCCATTACTTCGAGTAAGGCATTCTGCTCTTTTCTCACTAAATCGTCTGTATTATTGTTGATAAGTTTATAAATTGAGTCAAGTTTATCTCCAAGAGCATCCATGTTTAGCATAGGCTTCGCCATAGTCTTCATAGCAGTTTTAACCAATTTGAAAGCTCTATTAACTTTGATGACGTAGGCTACCATCACGTTTGACATTTTCTCCATAAGCTCACACATGATGTGCCCAAGATCCTTCTTTACATAAATTTTCTTGGACAACTCACTGATCTTATTATTTATGCTTTTCTCTTTTCTAAACTTGTGTAACTGCGTAGTTTGAGTTGCCAAGGTGGCATTCAAACTACTCAGCTATTTTGCAGAAACATCTATACTACCTTTCACTTTTCCTTCCATTGCATTTGCAATGATAGTATAAGTTGAGATAGATTAGATGGCCACATTGAGCTGAGCTGTAGAATCCGTTAGCCTGGTTAAGAAGAGAGCATCTTATCCACGAGGCTTTTTACGCTTTCCTTCGTTAGATGGTTCCTTATTATGTATAGGCTCCCTTGAACTTTCTCAAATTCTTCAAAGTATATGGATTTAAAGGGGATGCTAGAATGCCATCAAACTCAGGAAGCTTTACCTTCTTCTTTGTGAACAATTCCGTTAATTCTTATGCTAGTAGCATTTGGCTTACCGCACCATCAAATTTAGCATTAGTTTGGAGAGTTGGGAATTTCTTCATGGCCAAATCCCTAATCTAAGCCAAAATGCCTGAATCAACCAAGTCAACTTAGACTAGCTTACTGCTAGAGGGAGTTGCTTCCTCTGTTATAAAATTTTCCTTAGTAACTTCCTCAACTACTTTTCCTTGCTGAGCAGAGTTCACAACTTCAAGAACTTCTTAATTCGAGGGATTAAAGGGGTAGAGGATGAGTTTGAAGAAAGGGTAGGTATATAAGTGGTTTGTATAGTTTGGGAAGAAGTAGAGGTTGGTTTAGATTTTACAAGGGAAGCAATGAGTGAAGTTTGAGTATTTGAAGGTGGTGAAGAATGGGTGGTCTTTTCCTGGGAATTATTTAGAGAGGAAGAGATATGAATAGGTGAATTTACAAGAGAATAGTTTTTAGGAGATGAATGTACATAAGAAGTTGGTATTTGAGTATTTACAGAAGAAGGTTGTTCAGGATTTATAGAAGAATTTGGGGAAGGAGTTTCTTGTACATGTTGGTTAGCTATTTGACCCAAGGATTGGTCAACCTCAGGTAACTCAGTTTGAGATGGAAGTGTCTTAGTTTGCCGAGTGTGAAGGGGCTATGGATGTTTCCCCTAGGAAGAGCAATTTTCTGCTCAAAATTTGAATATTTCTCTAATAGTGAGATTTGTCGGTTCTCTTTCTTTGAATGCCTCTTACCTTAGAAATAACAGTTTCTACTTCCTTGGTAGCTCCAGGACTTATTATTTTAGAGTCCTCTTTGGCTTTCTTGGAACTTCCTTGCTTAGCTACCTCTCTAGCCTCTTCAAACTTACGCTTCTTCTCATGCAGGCCCTCACTTAGCTTCCTTGCATACATTTTGTAAATTCTCTCCAAAACTTCAAGAGGAGGAGACTTTATGGTAGCTTCTGCCTCTTCTTCTTCCTTTTTTCTTTGCCTCAACTTCCCTCTAAGTGTGATTTTTCAGTTTTAGCTTATTTCTTCATTTATCTTGAGTTTGGGCAGGCGCATTTCCTTCCTTTGCTTTTATTAGGATAGCTCTCACCCTCTGAGCCCCACCTTTGGCTTTTAGAGAGGTGGGAGCAGAAGTTGTTGAAAATTGCTCCAACTAAGTAGACAAAGGAACATTATCTATAGCTTCCTCACTTAAACCTTCATAATTCACCACAAACGCGTCTTCATCCTCCTTAAGCACATTTATAGGGAACACCGATGGTTCCACCTTCACCTTATTTAGTTTAACATCTTGAACCTTTGTATATCTGGTGTGGACTTGCTTGTTCTTCAAATTGCTAAATTGGTTGAAGTCCAAGGTCTTCTTCAACGGAACCATTGTCTCTCCCAGTCAACCAATAAAGCTTGAAATATCCATTCTCACAACCTTCATGAGGGTAGTAATCAAATACTCATAGTGGTAGATGGTAGTAACTTTGGTTAAGTGATGAAGAATCATCACTAGCCAATTGAGTTGCTTCCCCTATACCATATGGTAGACTATGCACCTGTCAAAGTAAGTGCATCTGTTGAGGGATCCTATTTTAGGGAGCACTAACTAAGTCAACAACTCAGACACGCCCTAGCCTCCCAACTCATCCCTAATGTAACAATTTCACAATATCCATAATCGGTAGGGAGTTCCCAATCTTTAGGGATAATAATGAGCTCTTCATCTACATTTCTTCTTAGCTTAGTGCCCTTCAACGACATGTTGAGAAGACTTTTGATCAACTTAGCACAAATCAAATAGGAGACATTGTTGATCTCCACCATCAAAACTAGGGATGGTAATGGGCCGGATCTAGATCTGATCTGGGCCCATAGTTCCATCATTTCAAGGCTGACACAAGTACCATCTACCTTGGACCAACCTTGAAATGATGGAAATATGGTCTAAATGAGATCCAGATCCGACCCATTGCCATCCCTAATCAAAACATTAAATTCTTGGATTGAGTAGAGATTAGCATAGAATTTCCTAATCAACTGCTTAATGGCTGGACCATCTAGCAAAAGGAATTGCTTGAGGTTCTGCTACCTAATGAACCTATGCATGGTCTTGTTCTTCAACATAACATTATAATGTAGCACAAATACTGGTCCAAACTCTTGATTTTCAAGCTAGTCGAACTTGGTGAAGATGGTTCCAGAGGTAAAACAACTTTTTCCATTGTGCCATCAATGTGCACAAACATATTCTTTTTAGAACAACCTTGAAGAATGAGGGTTTTCTTGGTGTTCACAATTTGTAGATTGAGAGAATCTGAGAGAAAAGAAATTAGGGTTCTTTGCAAAAATGCTTTAGAATTTGAATTGCATGTAACCTTCTCTCTCTTCAGCAAGCTACCTCTTATATAGGCTCTTCAACTGCAAGAGGATACGTGGCACTATCTCAAACCAAGATCAAGTATAAATGGTGAGATAAACAAAGATTTAACTGACTTAGTAAAATGGTGTAGTTTCAAATTTAGACTGTTCCAATTCAAAGAGTCCTTTCAATAAAATACCTTGTGAGTTTTAACCGTGAAACTGAACTCATAGCGTTACTTTAAAAAGTATATGGGGTTAAATACATGTTCCCTCATTCGGTTGAATTGGGACTTGATTGTCAACACTTAGCCATATTTTTGAAATTATTTTTTCACATGGGGTTCCCCATTCTAATTAGCTACCTGAGAACATTGAATTGCTCCTTTGCTAATGGTTTGGTGAGTATGTTAGCTCGCTGTTCTTCTAAAGTAACATACTCTAGTTTGACATCTCCCCTTAGCACATGATTCCTTATGAAGTGATGTCTAATATTGGCATGCTTTATCCTACCATGTTGAACTGGATTCTTGGATAGGTCAATTGCTCTCTTGCTATCACACATAACTTCAATGCATTTTGACTTTATACTATAATTAATTAAGAGTCTACTTGGTACTTAATTAATTTCACTATCCTAAACAGTTTGTTATTTCCGAAACGTTATAAGTACTATGAGGTACTATTAACTTGGGTTCAACACAAGTGAATCTAGTGAAGTCAACAACTGCCACCAAGGAAAACCTTTGTGTGCCCATGGTCATAGGTTGAACAGGACCAAAAAGATCCAAGTGGAGGAGCTCCAATGCTCTTTAGTTAGTACATTGTTATTTGATCTAAACGACTTTCTAGCTTGCTTACCAAGTTGTCAAGCTGAGCAAAACCTATATGTTAGTCTGCTTTAGCTTAAATATTCTAACAGGGGGTAAATGCAATATTCTTGGTACTTTAATGATTTTAAAAAATTATTTACATGTTATTTTTAGATGCTTGCTGAGTGGAATATACTAAGTCCACTTTGGTCTAAAAATCGTAAACTACTCATTTTCCCTGACTTAGTTTACCTTCAATCTATGCTGAGCAAATTACTCAGCTTAGATTGGTTTTCAAGAAGATACAATAAAATAAAGAGATGATGAATTGAGCAAAGCACTATAAAAGCAATATAAAAGATTAAGGAAAGAATACACCTCAAATTTATCCTAGTTCGGCCCTTGGCCTATCTCCAGTTCTTGGGTTCCTTTCCAACCTTTAATCCACTAGTGACTTCTTTCCTTCAATAGGTGGAAAAACCTTTACAATGGGTAGATACTTATTGAAAGTACCCTCCTTACTAGATACCTCTCAATTACTCTGTTTAGGAACCCTTCCTAAACTAACTCACATATTTTAGAATGAAAGTTTAAGGAATGAAGTATTTCAACTTATAAAAAGTGTTGAATCCTTTTACAATGATAAAACTTAGCTAGACTATAGGCTAATCTGATTCTATCTTATAAATTTATTTGAAACTGAGCGCTTACTTAAGATTACTTTAATTTAGAATTTCTGAAAGCTGTGGTTGCTTGGACACTATTTCAGCTCTTGAGAAATTCAAGGTTATTCACCAAGTTTGAACGTCTGTTTCAATCTTCTATTTATAGTTGAGGGTGCTGGAAGTAGCTGTTGCAAACTTCTCATCCTAAATTTTACTTCAAATTCTCTTCTTTTCATAGCTTTCTAATTTGCTCATTTAAAACAGGTTTTAAGACCTGTTAATCTTTATGCATAAAAAACTCATTTCTTTAAGCAACTCTGTTTTGAGAGAGAAGTGTGTTAGATGTAATGTGAAATCTTGAAATTGGTTGACTTGTTGACATTGTAGAGTTGCATGGAGATATTGAGAACCATGCATATTAGAAGATACCTTTTTGCCTTTGACGGTTGTGAGAAATCTCCAACATTCGGTTCTGACACCTTTTAGAAGTGAGGACCGCAAGAATATCCATTTTGATTTCAATGATTTTTACCTATAAAGCATCAAAGGGAATATTGTATCTTCATATACAGCGTAAATGCACTGTTGTCATTATATTCTAAGTGTCTATGTTACTCAGCTTTTATTAAAGTAAAAGCTACTTAGCTCAGCTTAGTTATATCTCTTAAAATATGTAATACTCAGCTTCCCTTGGCTTTTCTTACTCTAAACCATAACTTAATTAGAACTCTATAAACTGAGTTATTTTCCCTTAAACAAACTCAAGTAAAACTTGCCTAATTAAGAATATACTTGGTACCTAATTAATTTCACTAACCCAATTAGTTTGTTATTTCTGTACTGTTTATACACTATGAAATACTAGTAACTTGGGTTCGACAATCTCCCCCATTTTAGAACTAATAATAAACTAAGATGTTGAAGAAATTAATCAAATAAATAGTTTATGGATATAGGATACCTGATAGATGATGTAAGACTCTCCCATGCTGAGTGAACTCCTTGGTCAGTACAGACTCCCCCATACTAAGTGGTTTTCCTTCAATCAACATCAACACCCCCATACTTGGAGAACTTTTCTTTATCTTTTGACTTTGTCTTACTCAGCTTCTCCTTTCAAGTTAGTCTTGGTTAATTCCTGCAATAGTTCATATGTAGAAATAACACATATATAAAAACAAGTTAAGAAGCTCTTAACTTTTGATGGAAACTTGTAACTTTTTCATTAATAATAAATTTAGTCAATACATAGTAAGTGTCCTATACTGAATTTTACAATTTTTTGCTATTACAAGTTCTATTCTATTATCTATCTACGGGTCTTAGGGTCATGTTGATAGGATTGATTATGAGATATGAGTCCCCGCTTCTATAATAATGTTGATGTTGTTGCTAGTGCTTTAATGAACATTACGGTTTAGGATGGATGTGAGCTCTATGTTATTGGGCTACCTTGTAAGCATCTTCACTTACTTTCTCCCCCTTTGATATCTATTCAGTGATAATTTGATTGAGACAACATTGAAGGTGTAGATTGTAGTTTGAAAATCCTCTTGCTTTCTAATTACGGATGGAGATATCTCTTCCTCAAGCTGCTCCTTTCCTTTGGGTGAGAGAACATCTTGATCATTTAGCTCTTGTAGCAACAAGTGATGACATCTTGTTAAATGGGTGATCTGGTCGAATCCTTGGTATGAAAACTATTGAAAGCACTACAGAAGACCACTAAAATTAGCTACAGATAAAGTTATCTTAAATTTAGCTTCCATCTCAACCATCCTTGGACACATTAGATGAATGGTCTTTACTATGTAATCTATGTAATGCGCATCATGTGTTATAGTAGTAACCAAGTATTGTACATTCTCTTGAAGTTCATGGAGTCAATCCTTCAAGAAATTAAGCTTCTTGTGCATAATGTAGCCATTACTGGGGTCAACTAATTTAGTAGGCTCAGGAAATAGCTTACCCATGGCATTAATGAAATCTTTTGAGCCTTTGACACACCATCTCAGTATTGGAATTGATAAGAGTGCATGCTGAGTCCAATTTGTCACTTAGCGCATCCATGTTCAGCAAAGGCTTGTCCATTTTCTTGACAACTCATCTTAACAATTCCATCAACCTTCTTGTCATAAGTGATCATCATCTTAGACATCTTCTCCATCACTTCACAAATGCTGTGCCCCATATCCTTATTTACGTCCAGCTACTTTGATAATTCATTTATCTTGTTGTCTGTGTTGGTCTTTATTTTGGCTTGTTCTTCACCAACTTGTGAAATTGCATAGTCTGAGTTGCCAGTGTGGCATGTAAACTACATAACTATTTTGAGGCAGCATCTATGCTACCCTTTACCTTTCCTATCAGTGCATTCGCAATGACAATTGAGGTTAGAATAAAAGATACAACCACATTGAGCTGAGTTGTAGAGTTAGTAAGTCTAGTTAGAATCAAAGACATCTTGTCCACCAAGTTCTTCGTGCTATCCTTAGCCTAGTGATTTTTTATGGCAAATAACCTCCCTTAGATCTTCTCAAATTATTCAAAGTAGATGGATTCCTAGAGGATGCTTGAGTGCTCATCAAACTTTGGGATCTTAGACTTCTTCTTGGTGGACAAGTCCATCAATTCTTACGACAATGGCACTTGGCTTACTGCGCCATCCAATTTAGCATTAGTTTTGGGTGCTGGGAAATTCTTCCTTGCCAGATCTCTAACTTGAGCCAAAATGGTTGCATCAGCCAAGTCCTCTTGGACTAGCTTACTGCTGGAAGGAGTTGCTTCCTTAACTATAAAACTTGCCTTTGCAACTTCTTCACTTACTTTTCCTTGCTGAGCACAATTCTTAACATTAAGAACTTCTCTAATGAGGGATTAGAGGGTTTATGGATGGTTGTGAAGAAAATTTTGGTTTAGAAGAAGTGGTATGTTCAGTTGGATTTGAAGAATTGAGGGTTAGTTTAGATTTTTCAAGAGAAGGAAAGATAATTGTTTGAGTTAATGTAGGTTGTAAAGAAGGGTTGGTCTTTTCTTGGGAAGAATTGGTCAGAGAATAAGTATGGATAGGGGAATTTATAGGAGAAGTATGAATAGGAGGAGAAGAAGGAATTTCAGGATTAACAATGAAAAAGGGTTCAAGATTTACAAAGTAATTGGGGGAAGGATTTTCAGATACCTGTGGGATGGCTGATTGACCAAAGGATGGGTCAACCTCAAGTAACTTAGCCTGAATAGGAAGTGACTCAGTTTATTGAGTGATAGAAGGGTTTTGGATGTTTTCACCAGGAAGAGCAGATTTTTCCTGATTGATGACATCTATGCCATCATCATCCTCATTACTGATAATCTTCAGAGTCTTTCTTGGATGAATTGTGGCAGATCTCTTCCTTTGAGATCCCTTCACCTTGGAGATTAATTTTTCCACTTGCTCAATTTTGCTTATGGTTTCAATGTCCTCTTTGGTCTTCTTTGAGCTTTCTTAAGCTGCAGCTTCCCTTTCTTCTGCAAACTTCCTCTTCTTTTCACAAAGCCCCTCTCCTAGTTCCCTGGTAGATAAGCCTTGGATTCTCTCCATAACTTTTAAAGGAGGAGGTAGAGATGAAGTTTCTATAACCTTATTTGATTTGTACTCAGCTTCCCTCTAAGTCCTTTTCTTTAAGTTTAGCTTCTTGTTGGCTCATCCTTGGAGTTGGGCAAGCATATCTCCTGCCCTTTGTTTTGTTAAACTGGCTCTAGATCTTTGAGCTCTCGCTTTTGGTTTAGGTTTTATTATAGTAGAGGCAATAGAGGTTTGCACAAACTTGGTTGATAAGGGGTACTTTTACAATCGTCCCTTCGCTTAAGTCCTCATAATCCTCAACAAATTCATCTTTATCCTCCTTGAGGATATTCTTAGGAAACATAGAGGGCTCCACCTTAGCTTTCTTCAACTTCACGTCTTGAGCCTTGGTTGTACCTTGTGTAGACTTAATTGTATTTCAGCTTCTTGAAATGCTTGAAGTCCAATTTCTTCTTCAACGGGACTGTGAACTCTCCACTCCCTTCCATGAACTTAGAAATGTTTATCCTCATAGCTTTTACTATTGTTGGAATTAGATACCCATAGTGATAGAGAGTAGTCACTTTAGTGAGATAATGGAGAATCATCATAGGCCAATTTAACTATTTTCCCTTTACTATATGGTATACCACACATCTCTTGAAGTATGTGCAATTGTCAAGTGACCGAGTCTTGGGTAGCAACACTTTAATCAGAAGCTTGTGGCAAGCTCTAGCCTTCCAATCCAATCTGGAAGTAGAGATTTCTCTAGAGCCATAATTTGCTAGCAAATCCCAATCTCAAAGAAAAACTACAAGATCCTCATTGCCCCTTCTTCCTCATCATAGTCCCTTTTAAGGACATGTGAAGAATGCTAGCCATTAGCTTGGCAAAGATCAAATAGGATGTAATATCAATTTCCACCATTAACACATCCGTAAACCCTTGAATATTGTAGAGGTTGGAGTGAAACTTCTAGATAAACTCCCTGATTGCTGGCCCATCAAGAAGGAAAAGTTGGCTTAAATTTTGCTAATTTTAACCCCATGTATGGTCTTGTTCTTCAACAAGCCATTATAATCCACCTCGGAGATAGGTCCAAACTCTTGATCTTCACCCTAGTTGACCTTGGTGAATATTGTCCCATGAGGCAAAATCACCTTCTTAGTAGTTCCATCAATGTGAACAAACTATATTTCTTTTGGACTAGCATTGAAGAATAAGATTAGATTTCCTTAGGTTTGCCATTGTAGTTGGAAAACTGAGAGAACGGAAGTTAGGATTCATAGAGAAATTTCTTGAATATTCAAAGTTGCAAGTAACTTTCTTTCTCCAGCAAGCTCTTTCTTGTGTAGCCTCTACAACTGCAATGTAGCACATGGTGCTCTCACAAGCTAAGACCAAGTTTAAATGGTGAGATTGAACAAGGATTCAACTGAATTAGTAAAACAGTGTAGTTATAGTTTCAAACAGTTTAAATTTAAACGCCCTTTCAATAAAGTAGCTTTTGAGTTAATTGGGAAAACTAAACTAATAGCGTTACTCTAAAAGTAAACATGGTTAAATAAATGTTACCTCATTTCGTTGAGTTGAGACTTGATTTTCAACACTTAGCCATTTTTCTAAAATTTTCTTCACATACTCTTTGTGTGTATTGAATTTCTATTGTGCTAACGATTTGGTGAAAATGTCAGCTCTCTATTCTTCTCAAGGAAAATACTCTAGTTTGACATCTCCCCTTATCACATGATTCCTTATGAAGTGATTTCTAATAATGACATGCTTCATCCTACCATGTTGAACTGGATTCTTATATAGGTCAATTGTGCTCTTGTTATCACACATGAACTAAAGGCATTTTGATTTTATACCATAATCCTCCAGTTTCTGCTTGATCTATAACAGTTGTGCTTTGCAACAACATGCCGCCAGGTACTCACCGCAACAGAAGTTTGCTTCTTGCTATACCATGAGACAAGGTATTCTTTAAGGAAATGGCATCCTCTTGTGGTGCTTTTCCTATCAAGCTTGTCTCTTCCATAATCTGCATCTATGAATCTGAGCTGTTGGGATACCACAAACCTGCATTAATTAAACCTTGCAAGTACAAGAGAATTCTCTTAATAGTTGCTAAGGGAGATTCTTTGGGTTTAGCTTGATACCACATGCAATAACACATTGAATATTGAATATCAAGCCTACAAGTTGTTAAGTAAAGGTGAGAACTGATAAGTGTATATTTACACTTATTATCATATTAATTTTACTTATTAAACACTATAGTTTAAGTCATTTTTATACTTCATATAAAAGATTTCATGTGGTATGTAGTTGCTTTTGATACAAATGCAGATACTAGGTAAATCTTGGGAGTAAAATGATTTAAAGTGGAATTCTATGAAAAAAAGAGTGAAAAAGGTGCAAAAAGATGCGTAGAACTTAAAGATTTGGCTTAGAATCGAAGCTATCGAAGATCGGTGAAGTTGCAAGAAGAATTCTGAGTAAAACTAAATTCACGGTCGCTACAATCGTTCACGGTCGTGACTGTTTACTTCAAAAATAGAAGTCTGCCAATTAAAGATTCACGGTCGTGATTTGTGTATCACGGTCACGACTTGGATGGTTTTCTGGTATTATTTTCTTAACTACTAATCGCCAGATAAGCATAATTAACCACCATCAACTACCAACAAACAGACACCTATCAGAAGTTAACCAATCATGAAAAGGTACCTATCCATTTTGGATTATATTAAAGCTTCTCAACCAATCACAATGAAGAGATGCAATCTTTCACCAATTGACACAACCCTTCGTTTGGATAGACGCAAACCTTCAAACTCTATAAATAGGGTTCCAATCCTCACAAATTTCGTGCATTCAAGGAAGTGTAGTAGATTAGAGTTCATAAAGTGAATGAGAGATATAGTGTGTGTAGATAGATTAGTTACGTTCTTAAGTGTTAGCGAGAAAATGTTTAAGTGATTCGAATCCTTGTTTAGATCACTAGATTTCTCTATATTCTTGAGCGATTATTGTATAAGTGTACTTGCAAATCATTTATCAATAAAAGTTTTCATTCTTCAATATTTGTTTATTTGATATTCGCAAAGAATAGCATCCTAGCGGAGGTTCTGTAATGGGCCGAGACTGAATTCAAAGTAGATGCAAGAATTGCGAGAATTGACGACTCCCAATAAAGAGTGGATACGGTTTGATTAACTTTAGCTTTCACTTGCATACCTTACAACTTTGCTTTGCTTTCTACTTATACTTTCTATTTCGAAGTTTATGATATGTCTATGTGTCATAATGCGTAATTCGTGCTAAGTCATTTATATTAATCAAGTTATATGTGTTGGAGTTAATTTTAAGAGTAGTTTCGAGGTTAACAATATCATGTATAATCACTGGATCTGTGACATAATGCTGTTTAGTAAGCCAACATTTTTGGAATGGTAACTTGCTAAATGTGGCTATGTGAGAGCGACCCATACTAAGCATAGTATTGATGTTGTCCAAGTTTATATAATTGTCTTATTTCGTTTGCTCTAGATTTAGAAAAGTCATTTCATGCGTTGCTCTGCGGCGAATAATTGAACATCTGAGTATTTAGAACCGAGTCTATTATATTAGTTTAGTGAATCGTAACATCTTTGTTGAACTTGCATGTTTTCTCTGCTTTCCTTATTTCGTAGGGAAAATCTATATATTTAGATTCTCTAATCTTTCATACCTATATTTTCTCCTATTTCATTCTAACCCTCTTATCCAAGAAAACTATACATTATTTTATTTTCTTTTTATCTTATCTTCCTTGTTGATCTTTAGAACTTGCCCTTCTTTATGGGATCAATATCTTTTAAAACTAACTGTATACTTGCAGTTATCATCATTTTTCTATTTGATAAGAGGTATTGACAACACCTGTATTTTTCGTGAACAATTTTTTGGCACCGTTGATATATAGCCGAATCTTGTGAGCAAACTATTAAACTTATCAATAGGAAAGTGGCGAACAATAAACACAAACTTCGAGTCTCATTTATTTGCGCATTTTATACATCTTTCAAAATACTTATGGAACATCCCAACCCTGAATATACTATGTATATTTTATGATTATACCATGTTTAGTTTAGGTTATAACTTGTCATTGTTTTGGCTATACCATGTATATTTTATGACTATGCCATGTTTAGTTTAGGTTATTCCATGTCATCATTTTGGCTATACCATGTATATTTTTACGACTATACCATTTTTAGTTTTTGTTAAGCCATATCATCAGTTTGATCGTAACATGTTTATTTTTACGACTATACCATGTTTATAGTTTAAGCTATGCCATGTCATCACTTTAAACATACGATGCATATTTTATGATTATACCATGATTACTTTCGGCTATGCCATGTCATCACTTTAACTATGCTATGTTTAGTTTGGGCTATGCCATACCATTGCTTTCAGCTATACCTTGCACATACCACGCTACATCTTTACGATATTTATACCATGTTTTTACTTAAGTATGCCATGTGTATGCATAGTTTACCTCGTCTGTACCATGTATACATTGTGCATGCTTATGTTTTCATTGTCTTTACCATGCCTATACCATGTTTAGGTCATATCTACATTATACCATGCTTAAACCATGTGCGAATTGTGTTATTCAATGTATAATTTACGTTTTTATTTCACCCCGTCTATTATATGCTTATGCTAACATCATACCTACACCATGTGTATTTTGCATGCTCACATTATATCGTGTGCAAATCACATTCATACAATGTATAGATTATGCCTAAACCATGTTTATGTCATGCTAATTCTAGGTTCACCATGGTTATATAATGTTTATAACATGTATATTATATATCTAGGTTATATATGTGCTACATTTGTACCATGTATATACCTTATCTCTCTCGCCTATACCATGTTTTACTATGCATATGCCATGCCCATTTTATGTTTATACCATGTTCATGCCATGCATGTAACATGTCTATACTATGTAAATGTTATGCCAATGTTACGTCTAGGTTATCTTTACGTTATGCTAACACCATGCATTCATTTTTTTTTCCTTTTTACCCTTTTCTCATATGCTTTTATTATGATATGCCTTGTATACAACCCATCTCCATGCTCCATCAATATTTAGAGAGGATATGTGCCTATGAAATATACTAATGTGTTTTTTATTTTGAACACCACACACATAGATCTTGTTTGAGTCTTAAGCCTCATGACATATGCACTAACTCTTTGTTTTATGGCCATATTGCATATCAAAATTTAAATAATGTATATTTATCATCACATCTAATACCCCATACACCTATCCAAAAACCCATAAGCAGACAATTACAAACCCACTTTTCTCTTAGTTTGGGAAAGGAACAATAGTCACCTAATATGATCTCTAAAAATGACTCAATCAAACTTTTGTAATGAAGACGTCCTTACAGCGTTCAACGACTTCTTGAATTCCAAAACATTTAAGGATGCCATCCGAGAGCCCATCCAAATTTGTGTGAAAGATGCCATTACTG
Organism: Euphorbia schlechtendalii; assembly: GCA_949673415.1. NCBI lineage: Eukaryota > Viridiplantae > Streptophyta > Magnoliopsida > Malpighiales > Euphorbiaceae > Euphorbia > Euphorbia schlechtendalii. The sequence goes on from CATIWQ010508719.1 coordinate 30,885, forward strand.
CTCAGTTTTAAGCTGTAGTTGAAATTTTAACTGGTATGTATGATGTTATGGAATTAATAAGAGTTTATTTTTCTATTTTAAGATCTACAAAAGTAAGATATAAATGATTCAAACTTAACTATCTTAGATACAAGATAAAATGTTATACAAGATGATTGTCAAAATAAATTGAATATATCATTAGAATGTCTTAAAGTTGTTGCTAATTACCCATTAACATATAATAAGGATATTAATCAACATATTATAAATTGTTGAAAAACATTACAAATTATCGATATGAAAGATAGGCAAGTAATGGTAGAACACGACTGGTTGATCTCTAGTACCAAAGATATAGGATAGAGTCACAAAAAAGAATTATAGAATTAAAGGAAGATTTAAAAACATTATTAGAGGAAAAAAAAATACATAAACAAATAATAAGTGAAAGCTACAAGATTATTAATAAGTTACTTAATGGAAGACAATAAAAAAATAAAAGATAAAAATATGTTTTATGAGATGGATAGTTATGAAGGTGGTGTAACTCAGACTTTATGTTTTAAATTGGATATATTTATCCGAAAATACAAGAAGAAAAGGAAGAGTTACCAATAAATAAAATATTTAAAATAAAATGGTTTGATAAAAACAAGAACATAGGATATCTAGCACAAAAACATGAGAATATAATAGATACAACTTCTATTAATGGTATGGCAAGAATGAATTGATAACGAAAGAAAACATTAAGAGAGAACTATCAAAATTATCATATAGAGAATCTAAAAAATATAGAAATATTTATTTTGGAGAAATAGAATTTACAATAAAGGCATATATTTAGAAAAATATAGATACATCAATTCAAATAATGGATGATAGAATTTTAGATAATTTACAAAATTTGATATACCAAAAACTTAAATTTTCAATTTGACCAGACTTTAGTATATCATTATAAGATAAACTTAAAGATTAAGCTTTAACTTTATATTACAAATTAGAAGGATGTACGAAGTAAATTAATTTGTATTGAATATAAGATGATATGTGCACTTATTGGTAATCATCATGTAAGAAAACAACATGAAATGAATATTTAAGTACTAAAAATATATAAAGAAATATTAGAGCCAATAGATCAAAAACAAAATTTTATGATAACCATACTAGAAGAATTTTGCATGGATTTTGATTCTTGAAGAATAAGACCTATTCAAGATTAGTATCTAAGATATAAGAAGCAAGATTAAGTTTTAGAAAAGAATTAATAAGACAACCAAGAATATTAGATTCAATGAATACATATGAAGATAAATTGAGAATGAAAGTATTATTATTTAATGAAATAATAACATCTGAATGTATACTTGAAATCAATACAAGAGCAAAGAGTTTAATAAATATAAGTAAAGTTAGTGCGAAAAAATTTGAGCCAATAGATCCACAAATTTATAACTGTCCAAATAGTACTACAGAAATAATAATCACAAAGAGGGTTTAAATAAGATTTTAAGATCAAAATTTAGAATATGAGATATTAGTAGGTGTAACTGAATATGACTGTACTTATGAGTTGCTATTTGGATACGATTTTTTAAATAAGATTATTTATAAAATCAATAACAAGAGAATTCAAATTGAAGATCGAAATAAAGTTAGAATTATTAATAAAATATGAATATACAATAAACAATAGAAAAGAAAAGGAAGAAACCAAAAGCTATAAGAACTATGATGGTAGAAACAGTTATTGAATCTCAAATAAAATACTCAGAAATAGAAGAAAAGCAAGAAAAATTAAAAAATGAAGTTGAAAAACTAGAATCTATATTACAAACTCTTAACAAAATATGGATAAAACGTGAAGAATGATGGATAGAAAGAGTTTATAAAAATGAGTGATATTTGTGAAAATTTAGATCAAATGTGGGCTGAAATTATATATAAAGAACAATAAAAAAAATATGTTTACATTAATAAATGAAATACAAGAAACTATAAAAAAATCAAGTATAAATACAAGAAATGTTGATATAAGACTTAACAAAATTGTGAAATACATCTGAAATACCAACATTTAAAATAATAATAGAAAAACTAAATCTTTTGGTAGCAAATATAGATAAAAATAGAATATTAGAAGAAAGTAGATCAAGTATTACATTGAAAGTAAAAAAAAACCTAGAATTAGTACCTATAAATCCATGGAGAAGAAGTAAAGAACCAATCATCATTGATATAAGTGAAATAAAACCAAGAATACAAACAAAAGTAAATAATACTTTAAATATTTTAACAGATTTACATAAGAAAGAAAAATTCTAATGGCTAAACAAGAACATAGTGTAGTAATATTTTTAAAGAATCATGTACAACAAATAGTAGAAAAAGAAAAATATAAATATGAACCTTTATAGTTTTTGTCTATCATGATCCCTAACCCTGCCTACCCCACCGCTGCCGTCATGATCTCACCGGTTTAATCTCTACTGATAGTCGCTCCCCACTCAAATGAGACACCAGCCCTCTCATCAACCTAACCCTTTACCTCCATGCCATAACACTTCACATACACCCCCCTTCCAACCCCTTAGCCACGTCCAAACTGCACCCTATTACCAACCGAAACCTTTTCTCCAACAGGCCTCCTATTCGGTTACATCTTAGCCAATCAAACTCAAATCTTTCTAACCATCAGAATCTTTCCCAAAGCAGCCACACCTTTTCGAATGGTAATAACATATATTTTTAGAATTTTCCAGCCTCTCACGATAAGGAAACCATGAAAATTATTTTCCTCTAAGTTGAGGTAATTGGACATTTACTTGTGCATGTAAAAGGAACATGAAAAATCAATGCTTCAGCTTTTTATCGTTGGAAGGTTCGATTCCCATGCATGAGGCACTTTTCCGATTGAACGTAATATCAATCTGGAAGTTTAGGCTATGTGCTTTCAAATCAAGATTTGATAGGCATGTTTCATCTCACTTTGACAAAGCTCTAGAGTCTCAGCCTAGAGTGGTAGAAAAGCAGGCCATCAAACGACCATTCATGGAGTCATCGAGAGATGCTAGGTAGTTGCATCGAGCTTGAAGACGATTTGTGTAGAGTTATCATAGTATATTCAGAAAAGTCGAGTGGACTAAATTCTCATGTTTTACGCTGGTAAGAAACATATAACTTGATTCCTGTGTTATACACTATGATTAGAGATAGAAATTTTGCGGTAAACTTTATTACTCCCGCAAGTGGAAGTTGAGTTCTGATTGCATTTTATTTAGAGGATGCGTTAGCGGAATTTCTAGATGGAGATTGGTTCTCTTTACAACATTTATTCATAGAAGTTCACCCATATTCTATGAATTTTATTCCCACTAAGTGTTTATGTTTTGTCGATTTTGTTGTGATGCCGCCCGCTATTGTTATAGAGCCATTAGTTCATGATGTTGCTTCAATTGTGGGGGATGTAATCTTGATTGATCATAGCTTTATAAGACCAGACCGTTTAGATGATATTTCTTGCATTGATGAGTGTTCCTATGTTAGCGAAGGATCGACGCATAGTTTTATCCTTAGGTGAGGTGAAAATTAATGTTGCTACAAACATTAGACTGTGAACTATATGCAAGAACTATTCTGATTATGACTCAAGGTCTTCTAGCTCCATTTCCGTATCTGAGTTTGAGGACAAGTTCAATGGAATTTCACTGAGTGATAATTTTGCTTCAATCCCGATGGTAGCCATTAGTCCCAATGCACATGCAGAATATTTGCAGCCCACTTCTGAGGTAGCATAGAACATTGTTGTCCACAACTCCTCTTCTAATGTCGCTATTGTCCTAGAATCCCTACTGTCCATCTCTAGTTCCTCGTGTTCAGACATTCTCAATATGAATCGATTGATAATTCAGTCATAATAAAAAAGGCCAAGTGAAGCGCATCTCACTTGGTCAAATGGATTCAAGTTGGGATTGTTTAAAGAAAGTTCAAAGACATTGGTTTTGGAGGTGATTTAGAATCGGATTGATGCTTAAGCATTGTTTTTTTATCAAGGCTTTATTTTTATCCATGTCGTTATCTCTTCTATGTTGGAATTTTTGTGGTGGGTTGTTAAATCGCATAAAGCAACAATTTATTCTTTCTTGCATTCATTAATGTAATTTGCAATCTATTGTTTTGCTTGAGACCAAAGTAGAATCAATCTCAGATGTTACTTTTTGGAGGTTATGGGGTCATAATGATTTTGAGTTTCATTGCATTAGTTCGCAAGGCTTGTCTGGAGGCATTGTTATTTCTTAGAATCGTGTTCTTTTCACGGGGCTTCAAATTGCATCCTGGTCATGCATTTCACCTTGAGCTCTTTGGATTTTCACGTTGTTGCGCTCTATGGGTCTACGGCTTAGAATTAGCGAAGTTTAATGTGGTATGAATTGATCCCAATTATTGTTCATCTCAAGAATGTTCTTGTGTGGTGATTTTAATGAGGTACTTCATGGAAATGAATGGTCTAGCGGCTTGACTTCACCGTCTTTATCAAGATTTTATGATTTTATCAATGAATGTGATTTAGTTTATATTCTGCTTCAAGTTAGAGACTTTCACACATTGATAGGGTATTGGCATCATGTAGAATCGCAAACCGATGGCTGGAAATATCAATTAGAATTGTGGATACTTCTATCTCGGAACCACTTTCAAATTTTATTTCAATGTCATTTACATATATCTTCGGGGTCCTAGGTCGGTTCGATCCTTAAACTATTGGTGGGACATCAGTGAATTCCTTCTGACCGTAACAAATGGACAACGATTTGTCATTTTAATGGTAGTAGTGACTTCTCCTCTCAGAAACTGGCACTAAGCAAAGAAATCTAGCTATGGCATGCCTCAAATTTTAGAAAATTATAGTAGCAAATCAATGAGTTAGAGAGGCGAATTTTGGATATGACGGTAGTAGCAACGTTCAGTCTCTTGGACATGATGCGACAGTCGAACTTCTTTCGACTAAAAATGATCTAGCTAAATGGAGATTGCACCTTAAAAGCATCAAACATCAACAATCTTGGGTAAAATGGTTTCTTTTCGTTGACAACAACACAAGCTTCTTTCATAGGAAAACTTCTGCTCGCTTTTGGAATAATAGCATAACTTCTCTCGAATTGGATAGATTGATTAGTTTTAACATGGGGTTGATCTCCTTGGCTATCAATGAGTTCTATTCTCACCTCTTTTCCTCCCCAAGGTTGATTCCTTTTTCACTATGCAATCTCTCATTCTCTCGAGTTTCGTGACACAAAACCAAAAATTAATGGTAGTGCTTTTAGGGAAAGAAGTTTGGAAAGCGGTGTGTTCTTGTAATGAGACTAAATCACCGAGACTGGATGGTTTTAATCATTTTTTCTACAAGAGAGTATGGATTTTTTTGAAGGAGGATTTCATGCAACTCCTAGGTCGTTTCTATGGGACGTCATTTCTTCCGACCTTGATTAAAGTTTCATACACGATTCTAATCCCAAAAATTTCAAGAAGTTGCGCCATTCAGAATTTCAGGCCTATAGCTTTAATTCATGGAGTCTATAAGGTGATTATGAAGTTGTTATCCTCACGTTTAAAAGAGGTGCTACCATCTCTTATTTCAAGGAACCAATTTGTTTTCGTCAAGGATAGGAGTATACACGAATGCTCCTTTTTAGAGTCAGAATTGGCCCACTCAGTTCACAAACGGCATCGAGCGTGTATTGTTTTGAAATTAGACTTCCACATCGCCTTTGACAGCATCTCATGGACATATATTGATGTGGTTCTAACTAATATCATAAGTGGATATCGTGGTTGAGGGTTTGTCATCACAACTCGATGACGTCTTTTTTGCTCAATGGTAGTCCAACTGATCCAATTAGAATTCATAGGGGAGTCAAACAAGACGATCCCCTATCTCCATTTATTTTCATCCTAGAAGTTGAGAGGCTAAAGCAACTCATTAATACAAGTATTTAAGAGGGCCTTCTTCCTAGATTCAAAATTGAGGGCGACCTACCAGACATCTCATTATTGCAATTTATAGATGACACAATATGTTTCCTCCTAGAGGATGTGTCTCTTATTCAAATTTTTATCATAATCTTTCATTGCTTTGAGCTAATCTCGATTCTCCTGATTAATATAACAAATCTCTCTCCTTAGTATTAATGTGGCCGATGCCACTCTACACTTGGGTACTTCGAGGCTCGGCTGCAAGTTGGAAAAGTTTCTAGTTTCTTACCTCGAGACTCCTCTATGTTGCAAGCTCTTGAATAACGGAAGTTGGGATGCATTGATAGCCAAATTTCAGCATCGATTAGCTTCTTGGAAAGGAAAATGCCTCTCTTACATGGGCCGTGAGGTATTAATAAAATCGGTACTCTCTTCAATCCCGATATATTTATTATCTCTTTTAAATTACCGGAAGCAGTGAATAAGAAGCTTTGTGTGCATTATAAGGAATTTTTTTTGGAGGGGTGATCATGTTATTATGACATTTGAAAAGTTCATCGGGACATTATAAACTTGCCGAAACACCTAGGTGATTTGTATATTTGGGACTTTAGGCTTACGAATTGTAATCTTTTGCTAAAATGGATTTGGTGACTACGATATGTGGAAGATAACCCTTTGTGGGTGGTTTTTTGTGTCAAATGACTTGGCTCTCATCTTGGTGGGACTTGATTAAGTTTGATAGATCGAAGCTATCGCTAATTTGGTCAAACATACTTTCAAGTTGTTATCAAAATCAGAATTTTTGGCAATTTTTCAAATCAAACTCACGAGTTCGGCTAGAGAGAGTCTCTCAACCGATTTTTGGCTCAACATTTTGGCTTTGAGTTTTGTTCCCCATTCCTAGCTGTATGAATGCCTTTCTAGAGCTTTGGAGGTCTCTTTTCTTACCTGGTTTAAAGAGAGACTTTGCAACCATGGTTTGGTTTTGTATAGCATGGAGCATTTGGAAAAGAAGGAGCATATTTGTTTTCGAAGAGACTCGAGGGAATGAAGACTTGCTAGTAGCTAATGTCCATCATTGTTGGCTAAATTATAAGAAAAGGAATAAACATATATCTTTTTTAGCTTCGGATCTCTTAATCGATTCGACATTTCTTTGTATATGAACCTTGTGTTTGTTTTGGCGATTCAAAATTTGTGACGCGCTCTGTTAAATAAAAAGAGGGGTAGGTGCTTTGTACACAAGCAAATGCATCAACCTAGTTGGGATGTTCACCCCAAAATTTTCACCCACTCTAATCTTTTTTCGATGGAGGGACAATGCACCTCCGGAGGTGTTTCAAAAAAAATATGATCCTTTAAAGAATAAAAAAGTTAAAGAAAAAGAATATGATGAGAAAGAAAATACATTAAATAAGTTAGATTTTAAATTGAAAAACAAGATTAAGAAATAAAAGAACTAAAAGAAGGAAAGTTTTAAATTAATAATGAATTCTGATGAAGAATGGTTTGATAAATATAAAAAATATAAAAATAAGTTTAAAATACCAAAAGAGAATTAAAAAAAACAATATCTGAATTATAACAAACTAAATTCGAGTTACTTTAAATTAGAGAAGAATTAAAAGAATTAAAAGATGTAATCAATGTCTAAAAGTTAATAGTTTAAGAAATAAAGGGGAAAAATTAAAGACAATAAAGCCAATAGTACTAGTGAAAGTGATGAAAATAGTAAAAGTGATAGTCATATTTCAATTTTTCAAATTAATCAGACAAGAAAAAATCTAGAAAATTGCAAGTCCAATAAAAAATAATAGGATATGTAGAAGGAGAAGAAAAAGAAAAATATATTTAATAGAATAAAATAATCAAATAATAAAGTCATTAGAATAAATGAAAAATAAAAATGCAATAATAGAAGAAGAACCTTGATAGTAATGTAGATAATAATGAATATGATAGGTCTAAAGAGTGAGATATAGAATCGGAAAATATACTAGCTGAAGATGCTTATTATTATCTAGAAGAGGAAATAATCGATCCAAATTTAGAAGTAATAACTAAAAAGTTTTCTAAAATACCAAGACATATATCAATAAGACAAGAAGGAGAATTTAAAGAATCTATAAGATCGATCTATGATCCAAGGATTAAAAAAATCTAGATATCTTTTAGACCTTGGAAATGTTTATGATGAACAAGAAATAAGTAGGAAAATAAGTCATTGGAATTTAGGAATGTATATAGCCTTAATGAATTCATATCACAATGAAAATTTAGATTATATTTATGATTACATATCTAAAACAATGATAGGGAAAGTAGGATTTTGGATGGAATTATTACTAGTCAATTGAAACCTCAAATGTAAGGTTATGCTAATAATTGGAAATCAATTTTGTTACTATTTGATATGGTATTAAAAGGAGAATTTTTAGGAGAAAGATGACTAGTAACTAGTAAAACTTTATATGCAAAAAGAAAAGCAGAAATAATAATGAATATAAATAATATGAAATGTTGTAAAATAAATAAATTATCAAAATACACAATAAGTTTTACGAAGTTCTTTTATGAAGCTGGATTATTACCTCAAGAAAGTTTAACTTATCAAAATTATATTTTGTTCATTAACCTCACCCTTATAATACTGAAGTTTCTAAGAGTATAGCCAAGTAGAACCAAAACAAAATACATTAGGAGAAAAAATAAGAATTCTATGAGCTTATTAATGAGAAAATGTGAAGAATATAGAATCCAACAAAAGGTTAAAAAAGATAAAAAGCTAAGATTAAGAGAAATATGTGGAGTCACAGAGAAGAGACAATTTTTGGATGTAATAATAAAATAAGAAGACAACCTAAGAAATATAAAATTAATCCTAAGTATCAAAATAATTATAATAAAGATAATAATAATAATAATAATAATAATAATAATAATAATAATAATAATAATAATGGTAAATTTTAAGAAGGTGTCCTGTGGTTTCGACCATTTTCAAAAATGGGTCTATGCTTTTATGGGTTTTAAAAGGGGATTAAAAAAATTTTACAATTATCAAATAATGGTTTTTTCGCTTACCCCATCAAAAACGCTGATGTGACCAGGGGTAAAGGGAAAAATCAACTTTTTGCCCCACTCTAAAAGCCAAAATTTCTTCAGACAACATTTACACCTTCAAAAAAATTTATACTTTAATCTTACCAAGCTCCTTTACTCCTCAACTTCAGAAACATTAATTGTGATCAAAATTCTAACAAATTTGGTTTTATTTAACAAAGTCAACCTCTTCAAGTAATTACTCAAATTCGCACTTATTCTCTAGTAGCAGACTTCTCCCTTCGCATCAATTGGTGGTTGTAATTAAGAATATGTGAAGTTTTTTCCATCAGACCTCTATAGTAAGCCGAAAAAGAAGATAAACACGATTCTCTATATTGTTCATTGTTTACTTTTGAATTTTATTTTCATTTTCAATTAGGGCTTGAGTTAAAATGATTGATATTTATAGAAATAATTAAAAAATGTTTGTTAAAGAGAGGAAATGTCCTTATTTATATTGTATGTAGCTTTATTAAAGTTATTTTGTGATCGGTTTAAGTGTTTGTTTCAATTTCACAAACTAAGCTAGGTTTTTGTTTTTTGGTATAACTTTGATGTTGGTAATGTTATTTACATGCGCATTGGTTGGCTTCACACTTTAAATGGCTTAGAACATTTACACTTTGCATTTTCACTTTAGAGGGTTTACTATTATTATTTGTTTATTACTATAATTGGTTTATAGAGGGTTAATTGTTATAATTTGTTTTACAGTTTAGAGGGTTTATTGTTGTGATTGGTTTATACTTGGAATGGTTGGCTTACAGTTTATGCTTGGTGTTTAATTATAATTGGTTTACAATTTATAAAGGAAAAGTAATGTCCATACATATATTACTTTGTAGGACATAATGGTTGGCTTTACATTGGATTCATCATGGTGGCTACTTGTCTCATGATTGGGATAATGAGGATAACAAAATGATATACATAGGTAGTGAAGTCACAAAATCCACTCCTGATAGAGACTTTTTTGGGGTATTTTATTTGGAAGATCTTGCTATCAATCTAGGATATGCTCATAGATGCAAAATGTGGTATGAGATTACAAGAATGATAGAGGTTTGGGCTTATGAAGAGAATAAATTAGACCTAGAATTAATAGAGTTTTTGGATTTCTATAAAATGAAAGTGAGTACATGTATATTTTATTGAGAATGAGGCTCCATTGAAAGCCATTCTACCTAATGTAGAGAGTGGAAAAGAAGAATGCAGAAATTATAATGATAATTAGGAATCAACAAGGGGTTTGAATATGGATAATGGAGTAGGCTTTAATGCTAATGAAAATGTGAATGTTGAAGAGGATTTTGAAGTGGATGTTGAAGTGGACACTAGCTTTGTATATGGTGGAATCCCAAGTAGTGATAAGGACTTTAGCTTTGGAGATGGATTTGGAGTTTTCTCTATTGATGAGGTATTTAGTGTCAGTAGTGATAGAGATATTGAGTTGTTTGATTTACAGGTAGAATTAGATGGTGAAACCTTCTAATTCCTTTGAATCTGAAAATGTGAATATGGAATATTTAGGCAATGAAGATTTTGGAGTATATTTAAATGATGAAGACATGTATGAGTTCAATGAACCAGATATTGGCATGCAGAATGAGTTACAGTCCTCAAGGCTCAGATGATGAAGGCCAATCAAGATCCATTCACTATAATGAGGTAACTGGTGAGTTATGCGATGTAATGTTATTCACTAGGCTAGAAAAATATGGAATTACTTTGAGAAGACTGGCAATTGAAAGAGGGATAATCCCATGTGTTCACAAAAAACTGCAAGAAAGTAATATGTGTTGAATGCAAGGAAAAGTGTGGATTTAGAATTCATGCATCTCAACTTCAAAGCACAAGAACATTTCAGATTAAGACATTCAAGGCCATTCACACTTGTGCTAGGTCAATGACTAATCAACTTATCAATTCCAAACTTTTATCCAAAAGTATCTAGACGATTTGAGAGATAATCTTAAAAGGGAAGTGGATGCTATGATAAATAAAGTGAGGAGGGATCTAGGAATTGAGATTCATCCTATGAAATGCTATAGTGTTAAAGAAAGAGCATCCAAATTTGTACAAGGAGTAGTCACTACATAGTATCATAGGTTGTGGGATATTGGTGTTCTCCACTTTTCTACTGATAACTTTAATAGTTTGTTCACAAGATTCGGCTATATATCAATGGTGCCAAAAACTTGTTCACAAAATATATAGGTATTGTTAGTACCTCTTATCAAATAGAAAAATGATGATAACTGTAAGTATACAGTTGCAAGGAGATGCATTGCTAATATGATTGGAGAGACAACATGTCATGCTAGAAAGAGAAAGCAAGCTCAAAAAGGAGTAGCTGAAAGTGTAAGTAACAATTAATGTTTTAGGTATATAGTACAATTAATGAGAAATTAAGCTAACTCCTGTAGTACATTCTATTTTTGGGTTATAGTATAGTTAAGCTTCTGCTTTTACACTGAGTAAAGTTATAATTATGCTTTTACACTTGGTATAGTTATGGTTATACTTTTACATTGAGTATAGTATTGTTCTGACTTTGATTTGAAACTGCATTTTGGTAGGCAAATGCAGGAACAACAATGAGAAGTAATAGAAAGCTTTAGTGGGTCAAGATGTAATGTAATTTGGGATTTAATTTGGCAGTGGCAAGTTTTTTTGGGTATTGGCATGTACTTTTGGGTACTGGCATGTTATTTGGTAGTTGGCATGTTTTTATGTTGTTGCATCTATTGCCATGTATTTTTTGTAGTTGGCATGCTTTAATTTGGTAGTGGCATGTAATTTTGCCTATGACATGCTTTTTGGGTATCGGAAAGTTTTTTGGAATTTGTCACGTTTTTTAGTTGTGGCGTGTATTTTTGGGTGTAAAAATGTATTTTTGCCTATGGCTCTGGCATGGTTTTTTATTTTGGCAGTGGTTTGATATTTTTATTTTGGCAGTGGCATATATTTTTACCTATGGTTGTGGCATGTTTTTTTATTTTAGCAGTGGTGTGTATTTTTGTCTATGGTTATGTCATTTTATTTTTTGGGTATTGGTAGTTGGCATGTTTTTACATTTTTTACGTTGACATGATTTTTGTAGCCTGTTACTTGTTGAAGGACAAGGAAGCATGCTAGAGCTACATTAAGGCAAACTGCTACATCAAATCCTACTTCTCCAACTAGATTCATTACTACCAGAGGTGCATCAAGGCAACCTGTTGCAACAACACATGCTAAAAATGCAGAAAGGCCTCCCAAGCCTCCTCGTACTGCAAATTTTGCAGCTGATATAATTTCCACTATAGCTAAATAAAAAAAGACAACATGTTAGTTTGGAATTCAATAAGAGCATCTTATTTGAAAGAAATGACAATCTGGATGGGAAACCTCTAGCCAAGGACTACAAAGTGGTTTCATGATAGGATTGGGAATTTTCGACACTTATGTGTAAATGATAAAACTATGCCATTTTGTAAATTTTTTGGCTATGAATATCTGATTATGTGGTTGTAAATGTTATAACAGTGCCACATGTATTTAAAGATGTATTTTGGCTGTACATGCGTTGACATTGCCAAATATGTTTTGGCTTAGGGTTTTTGTGGCTGTAAATGCTATACCAGTGCCATTTGTGTTATGGTCTTAGGAATGTAGGTCTTTTTTATTGTAAAAGGCTTTGATAATGACAACTATGTTTTGACTTTAGGGATTATTGATTTTGTGGCAAAAAAAATTGCCATTTTGGATGTATTTTATTTATTAAAGTGATTATTTCTTTGTCTACCTACAATTTATACTTGCAATTTCAATTAATAACATTATTCCATCACTTGGCATGTATTTTGATTCACTGCAATTCTAACTTACAACAATTCTATCTTTACTCAAATCCGATTCCATGAATTTACTCACATCCAAAGATACAATTCCATTTAACAATTTCTATACATGAATGAAAATTTTTCATTACTCAATTAAAAAATAGATTATAACTAAAATCTACTTAAATTTAAACTGATTACAATATATTTTCATGCCAAACAAAGTTTCATATCACTTAAATTCTTACTTAATGTACTAAACATGTACAACAACACACCAATTACATGAATATACCGATTCCATGTATTTATCAAACTTACAATTCCATTTAACAATTTAGTTACATGAATGTAAATTTTTCATTACTCAATTAAACAACAGAATACAACTAAAATCTACTTAAATTTCAAATGATTGAAACAAAATTTCATGCCAAACAAAGTTTCATATCACTTAAATTTCTACTTAATGTCCTACTAAACATATACAACAACACATTGAGAATAATTAACATCATCATTAAAGCCTTTTTCTTCTATTCTCTTTGTGCTTCCAAATCAGACTTCAACTTCACAATTTCTTCCTCTTTCTTCATGGCTAAATCCATGACACTAAGTAACTCCAACTCCATATTCTTAAACTTATCTTCACTAGAAGCTAACTCAACTTCAATTTTTGCACAATTTGATTCAAAATCTTGTTTCCTCTTTCACCCAAAGGAAGGTCATACCAATCAAAGAAGTTACACGCACCCTTTTCACCATATCTTCCGTAACCTTTACTTCTTCTCCATGCATTTATATGTACAATTTTTAGGTTTTTTACTTCTAATGTAATACTTGAACTACTTTCTTATAATACTCATTTTCTTTTATCTAAAATATTGATGATGTGAAAGGAAATTTACAATAATTTAGATATAGAAAATTTATAATTGAAATTTGAACTGGTATGTACGATGCTGCAAACTTAAGAAGAGTTTATTTTACTATTTTAAGATCTACAGAAGTAGGGTACAAAAGATTTAAACATAATTATGTTAGACACAAGATAAGGTGTTATACAAGGCAACAAGTAAACTAAAATGGATATATCACTAGAAAGTCTTAAAGTTGTTGTTCGCCACTTTTCTACTGATAAGTTTTATAACTTTTTCACAAAGAGTTTGGTTATATATTAATGGTGCCCAAAACTTGTTCGCGTAAAGTATAGGTGTTGTCAGTACCTCTTATCAAATAGAAAAATGAAGATAACTGCAAGTATACAGTTGCGATGTAGTTTTAATAGATATCGATCCCACAAGGAAGGAATAGCTCTAAAGATCAACAAGGAAGACAAAAGAAAGAAAATAAAATATATTGATATTTTGGATATGAGGGTTAGAATGAAGAATGAGTTAATATAGATATGAAAGATTAGAGAATCTAAATATATAGATTTTCCCTACGAAATAAGGATAGGAGAGAAAACATGCAAGTTCAACAAAGATGTTACGATTCACTAAACTATTCTAACAGACTCAGTTCAAAATACCCAGATGTTCAATTATTCACTATAGACCAACACATTAAATAACGTTTCTAAACCTAGCACAAACGAATTAATACAATTATATAAACCTGGACAACGCCAATACTATACTTAGTACGGGTCGCTCTCACATAGCCACATTTAGCAAGTTACCATTCCAAAATTGTTGGCTCACTAAATAGTGTTATATTACAGATCCGGTGATTATACACGATATTGTTAACCCCGAAACTACTCTTAAAATTAACTCCAACGCATATAACTTGATTAATATAAAAGACTTAACATGGAATACGCATTATGACACATAGACATATCATAAACTTCAAAATAGAAAGTATAAGTAGAAAGCAAAGCAAAGTTGTAAGGTAT